>LUKR01001120.1:0-14468 GCA_019395275.1 Puccinia brachypodii
GGGTAGACAGGTAAAATTGGCATGTTATTTTAAAGTCCAGCACCTCATCTCAAAAACCAAAAGTCACAAGACTTGGTCAAATGGTACAAAATAGGTTCTAAAGAATGATTATCAAGAAATAAAAATACAAAACAAAGTTAGAAAATTTGTAAAAAATAAAAAATAAAACTGTTTTTTTTTTTGAAAGTTTCAATATCCATTTCTGAGGGACAGGAATATACAGAAATCAAGGAATAAGATATGGAAAGAATGAAAATAAATTAAAAAAACTAAACCCAAAAAACGTTGAGGTTGGTGGGCAGACAGATTGAAGGCAAAAATTTGAAATTCCAGTGGGTGACTGCAATGAGTGGTGGTAAATGGCCTACTTGACACCTATTTAAAAGCACCTGGTAATTATTTTTTTCACAATTTTCATTTATAATCATCCTTTCAAGACTCTCATCTTTGATTTCTGCATGTGCCCACCTGTCACAAGTGGATATTGAAGCTCTTGAGAAAAATTAGTTTTATTTTTTGTTTTTCATAAATTTTTCAACTTTATTTTTTATTTTTATTTCTTCATAATCATTCTTTGGAACCTATTTTGTACCATTTGACCAAGTCTTGTGATTTTTGGTTTATGGGATGAGGTGCTGGACTCCAAAATAACATGCCAATTTTACCTGTCTAGCCACTGTACATTACTTATCAAACTAGAGGTGGACAGAAGGGAGAAAAAAAAACTAGAAAGAAAGGAGAGAGAGAGAGAACTCAAGATTTGTGCATGTATGTAGGGTACCAAACATGATATTCATGTTGTTTGTTCTATTGTATTTACAGTGTTCATGATGATGATAACGAGGAGGATCATTGGAAAAGATTGAGGATCGGACAAAATATTATGAAATGGTGCAATTGGTCACACATAGTACCAAGTCTATTTTCTTCCTTTTTCTTGGGCGGATTCAAGTTGTGTATGATACTTCGTGGTGGAGTCACTCACTCACACACACACACACTCTCTCTCTCTCTCTCTCTCTCTCTCTCTCTCTCTGCCTGGCGAAGAGATTTCAGACAGATGGATAGAGAGAGAGAGAACTATATCAAAATGAAAAGGAAGGAAGGAAAACAGGAACGATTCTAAAGAGAAAGGAGAAAAGGAGACGATCTCCGGCCTAACAAAAAGGGAAGAAAAGTTGATGTAATCATCTAATTTCAACGTATCTAGATCGAATATTTTTCTTCGCGTTAGCTTTTTTGCCCGCGATAGTAGAAGGCGGAGGGGGGGTAGAGTTCGATAGAGGGGTAGCGGTAACGTTAGAAGAAGAGTTAGAGATAGCCGAGGGGGGAGGTCCGGGGGATGAAGGAGAGAGCACGTCCAAGCCAGCCCTTCCATTACTATTTTGAATTCCAGTAGTATTACTCCTATTCATAGTTGATGGAGGTGGTCCTACGCCAGTCGTATAGGCCCGATTATGCGTACCAGTTGGACTGTTTGTAGAAGTTGTTGTCGGGGGGAGTAATCCGGGTCTCATCGAGCTCGTCGGTGAAGCTGTTTGAGAACGCACGGGAGGAGGGGGTGGTGGAACTACCCCAGTGGAGGAAGGACTCTGGGACGCTCCCGCCTATTCAAAGAGGAATTAGCCCATCAATTATAATACTTCGATAAATACCATCCAAACATACTCCAGCGAAAGAAAGTTACAAGTACGCACTTTCTTATTTACCCATCGTTTCGTCTCTGGATCATATACCAGTGAGAAATTTTCACCTAGATTAGCTTTCACCGGTCCGCTCCCTGGGACCTGTTGAGCAGCAGCATCACGCTTGAACCATCTACCTAACCAAGAGCTCGAAGGTGTATTTTTGACAGCTATATAAGAGCACAATGGAACGGAGTGGCCATCGACACAATTGGAATTAGATCAATCATACTTTTTTCCTTGATGGATAAGTGAGATTGACTTACACTTGTTGTCTGAATCTGCCTGGAGGGAATTACCATCATTTTTGTTAGAGTTATTGAGATGATTATTAGGACTATCAGATTGACGATTATCATCATTATCGGCACCACCGTTTGAACTTGAACCGCGTTTCCTATTAGAGCTAGAGTTACCGAATCCCAAGTCTTCCTCTTCGATTTCCTCGACAGGAGCAGTGAATTGAGTTCTAGAGGTATCAAAGGAGTTATTGTGATGTGAGGGGGTCATAGAAGAAGGACCCGGGCTGGAAAAAGTGGGTCCTCCAACGAAGGAAGCCATTGGATCGATGAACCCAGATCCATCATCTGCAATCGGTGTATCCGCGATTGATTCAAACATCGGTTGAGAGGTGTTATTAGCCGGTGTGCCGTAACTATTCGATGCTTCCCACCATCCGCCGCCGCCGCCTCCTGCTGACGCTACTCCGGAGTCAATCGTTGATACATCCTCACCCATCACAGTTTCGCCGGGAGACGATGGATTATTGGCAGGTGAGCCTCCAGAAGATAAGAGTCCTGTTTGCTCGTAGCTATTTAAGGGAGGTACACTACACGTCTGGCCACGGAATGAGGCATAATCTACCGGGGAAAGGCTTGTGGCTTCGTATTGATTCGAGGGCGAGGCTTTCCGTGGGTCTTTACTATAATTTGAAGGCGAATAACCTGCCCCAGAGGATGGCCTTTGTAGGTTAGCGTTATGGTGAAACGGGCCGGCCAAACCAGCGGTGATTTGGGTATTGATCTGGCTTAGATCTTGCGAAGATTGGACCCGAGATACCCCTCCAGAGACACTTCCCGGAGAAATTGAGCTGTAGTGTGAGAACGGACCGAGAACTTTATTGTTCTGGGAGCTGGCACCACCAATAGAAGTTGAAGCCGCTTGATCACCTCCTTCATCATCATCTCCCGCAACAAATTTATGGACACGTCCCTCTAAAGTTTGCCAAACGTTGTCTAAGGTTGGTCGAGGCATCTTTCGAGTAATCCATGATGAAGAACCCTTATCAGCTAGAGGTGTTGCCGATAATCGGCCCGAAAGTGTTTTGATTTGATCGAGCAGAGGTGCATGATAGAAGGGGCAAGGCTTTGTGGCCAATTTCAGGGTAGCCGCTAATGCTTCACAGTACCTGACAAAGAGCGAGTGTCAACAAAAAGGGAAAAAAGGTGAGTGCGTGCCACGAATGATCGCACCAAAAGAATAAAATGTGTCATGCTAGATAATAACGAAGAACTAACTTGTTTGCCCTATCGACAAGCCCGAAGGTGGCATACTCGAGTCCAAGTGTCAACCGGTAAGCTTGTAGATGGGGGATTCCAATGAATGGGTCTGAGTTTTTAGGAACTGGTGACAGGGAGAGTGCGAATTCCAAGACTTCGGTTAACATGACAGCTTCCACGTCCAAGCCAGGTCTTTCAGGACTACTGTTGGTTGGACTACCGAGTAAAGATATCCGATTGCCATTGTCGAGGGATAATTGAGGCAAAATGCCATTCGACAATAGGAACCTGGATGATAATGGATAGGTTAGTTGAAGCCCCCGAGAAAAACTAAAGGTAAAAAAGGCTGAGTGACAAACGTGATATGGGCAGCGTAAGTTCTACCGTTGCTCAAAAGGGTATCACCCAATCTCAAAAGGAAAGGAGCACTGCCGGGGACTCTGTTTGAAATTGTCATTGCCACGACCGATCGCCATTGGTGGAGGACATTGTTTGGGATCTTTGCATTGGAAGGCCGGACTGGGTGGAGTAGAGGTGCAGGGGAGGGTGCCCGGGATGTGCCTACCTGACTGCCTCCCATTCCGGGAGACAGGGAAGGCATCCCATGTGAATCGAAATGGGCAGATGGATGCGTTCCTGAGAGAGAAAACTCGTCCACTACAAAACAAAAATTCTGTTAGCTCGGGTTATGCAAGGGAACACTCAGATTGTGGAATGCATACCTGCTGCCGGTCCAGCACCTGCGAACAAGGTGTACAACGTCCTCAAGCCTTCTCTGCCCTTGGGAGGTTGGGATGAGGGTGCATGACCGACCGAAGAAAGATCAGGGTCGCCCAATTCAAAACGAACGAAATCCTTGACAGTTTCCCTCCAAACATCATTCCCAAGACTGTTAGCAATAACCAAGGCATGCGGCCACATCCTATGCTCTACTGCGACCTGGATAGCTTTCTGTCGATCGCCATTAGACAATGAAGCTTGGATGATATCTAAGTGAGATGAACGGGTGTGGTAAGTTGTGATAATATCTTGCGGGTTTGAATCCGATGGACTCGGGTTGGAAAGAACAGATGTCGTTTCTGCGGTGGGAGGCTGAGAGTCCATGGATTGTAGAACCAGTCGCACGGCTTCATCAACTTTTGAACTAAATTGAAGATCAATCAATCAATTAAATGGTTCTCAGAATCTTATAGATGGAGGGTTCGACTCACGTTCCACTCAGTTTACCTTCGTTTTCGACCAACAACTTCAAGAGCTTTAAAAGGATGATCTTATCCTGTAAATTTTCGACCTGTTCGTCCTTAGCCTCGTCGTGATTGAGAGTACGAGGAATGAGAGTACTCTGAATAAAGACCAGCTCTTTCTCCGATTCGTCCAACTTGGTATCCAGCCAGCCGACAACTTCCTTACGTTTCTTTGCTAGGTTCGACTTATTACCGCCATCCATGAAGAGTGGACCGGGAAAGGATTGAAGATCGTTTGAGGGGACCACTTCTGATAGTTGTTGCATCGTGACCATTGTTCCCGAGGAGCCGACACCGCCGCCACCAGTTGGGAACATCCCACCTGAACCGTACGGATCTTCGTGTCCAGTCGCTTGTCCTCCGTCGACCGCCCCACCCACACTCGCGGGGAAGAGGGTGATCAGCTTTCCTCCGAACCCAAAGCTGGCAACAGGTACTCTGGCTGTCAATCGCTCAGACATCGGATCTTCCGTCTGGCGACTGATCAGTTCTGGTTGGCTTTGGCCAATCGGGTCGTATGGATTGTAAGCACTTGGACCCTTAACGAGCTCTTCAGAAGTAGATTCAAGTGGCCAGTCATTAGTGACATGTTCACCCCGAGAGACCATGCTCTGGCCAAGTGCGAAACCCTCTGGTTGAGAGCCATACAGGGACTGGGATTGGTCATTCGTGCTTCCATATACGGGCGTTTCACCCATGAGGTTATAGTCAGATGGCTGGTTGTATGAGTTCTGCGGTCCTGCATGTGTGTATTCAGTGTATTCAGTGTGTTGGCTGTTGGCATAACCGTTAATGGTTGAGGGGGAAGTTGGATCGTGGGAGTCAAGCGGAGCATTGTAAGGGTTGAATAACGTCGTACTATCGGTGGAGATTCCATTTATATTTGAGGTTTGGGAATGGTCAAGCTGCTGAATACCCTGCGTGTTATTATTTTGAGCAGGTCCGTAGTTGTTATAATCAGTACCATAAGGGGAGGCGCTGTATTGTGTGGTAGAGTCGCTGGGCAATCCATAATCAAAGTTATCGAGTGAGATGGTCTCCATGATTTTGGGAGCACCAATCGGGTCGTCGGTTGATGTAGTTGTTAAGGATAAATCAGCCAGTACGTCGTCAGATTCCTGGGCCGGAACATTATTAGAAACTGCGGGTACGGGGATTTGTGGAGTTGCTGGTTGGATTTGAACATCTGGAACTGCCATCAGTTTCTCGGGTGTATTAAAAGAGTGTTCCGTTTGTCCATTATCAGTGGTCACCACACCTATGGGTGGAGTCTGGGGGACGGCATCCTCAGTAGGACGAATAGCCGCTGAATTCAAAGAGCCAAGAGTCTCAGAGTTTATGGATAACTTGCGAGTGGCCGAACTGAGGGCATAAACTGGGTCGTCGGCTTGGAGTTGAGAGGAGTAGTCGGCACCTTGGGAGTTCGAAATGCCATGTTGCTGCTGCCCACCCATGCCTTCGTCGTCATTCGCCTGGATCGACATCTTGAGAGGGCTGCCCACTTTCTGCTTAGTATGTTGAAACCCACTCAGCACATTAGCGTAGCTCTGGCCATGAGAGCCATAGATGTCAATTGGAGGATGAGGTTGCGAAGGCGCTTGATCATGCGCAGACAAGCCCTGATCAAAATGCAAAGTTGGTGGTTGTCCAGCGTAACGATTGGATGGCGTGGCGTCTGAGAGATTGGACGGGGCGGGTGGCGTGACCAGCGGAACATTATTGGAGGGGGTGGGAGCATACGGATCTTCTACCTGAGAGGTCGGCATATACAGCGTGCTTGAGGATTGTGCAGAAGGTTGAGGTGCTTGCCCGTACTGATACTCATCCGCTTGGTGGGAGAAGTTTTGATATTGATGGTCTACGTTTGAATTGGGCATGACTTCGTGATGTGGAGGGGCGTAATCTTCAGATGTCGTGGTAGAGTACGGGTCTGAATCAAACGTAGTTGGTTGCTGACTCAAAGGTGAAGAGACTGGTTGGCGGTTCGAGTAAAGCGAAGGAACGAATTGCCTTTGAGGGCTGAAGGTGTGAGGTGGCTGGGTGTAGAAATCGTTAGAGCCCGTGGAGGTCATTTGAGTGGGGTCATGAGTGTGAGCAGGTGTTGATGTACACCGTTGTTTAGGTGGTGGTGGTGGTGGTGGTGGTAGGGGAGGTGTAAAAGAGTTGGGATAAATTTGAGAAGGAGAACCAAGACCAGACAAGGGCATTGGAGCGGCGAAGCCGTCACCGCCTAAGGCCGGACTAGCTGGTAGACTTGCAGTGTTGAAAGCGTATGGTTTCTTTTTCCGTATGGCTGGCGGATCGTAAGCATCATAAACTTTGGGTCGATTCAAGGGCGAGTTGGAGTGATGAGTTGCCGATTGGACCAGTTTGGGGCGCTGGAAGTTGGGGTAAGCAGAGGCTTGATGAGCTGCGTCCGAGTGTGAAAGCGCATTCACAGAAGCTGATCGAGGGATCACGTCGGCAAGGTGCGGATGGGGAGGGTTGAAGGCTGAAGATTGCTGAGGAGCATATGATGAATAAGGATTTTGAGGGGCAGCAGTAAGGGTGTCGGCCGGGGCATACGGGTTATAAGCATCCGGACCTGGCTGTTGATGAGCGTAGGGGGCTTGCGGTGAGGAATTGGATATACCGAGACCGGTTGAGTTGTGATGGACAGATTGAGGGTAGACGGAAACTGGAGAAGCAAAACGTGCAGAATCGTTAAAGGCTTGTGGATCAAATGCGAGGTTAGGCGACGAGTACATGTTCTGGTTCATAGGCTGATGATCCTGATTGTAAGCGTGAGGTTCTGCTGGAGCTGTTTGATAAGGATTAGAATAATCTGATGAGGGGAAGACACCCGAGGAATCGTAGGAAGCTGGAATGCTAGGATCTGAGACGTGGGATGGGTTGTTAGGAACAGGAGACGAATATTGATGGTTAGAATGAGTTTGATCGGTTGTCGGCCAGGCAAACGGGTCATGATCGAAGGAGACGGAGTTGTTCGCAGGTTCTTCTGGGACAGGATCGAATAAGGAAGCTTGTTGTGCTACATGGTCACTGAACGTCGATGGGGGCCCAAAGAAATCGTCCAATCCGCTTCCACCACCAAAGAGTTGACTGGCATCGCCAATACTCGGAGGTCTATTAGCACGGGAACGAAGTACCTTTGGAGAGTCGGGGGACGACAGAGGCAGTTCGATCTCCTGTGGTTTGATATCCGGATCAGGTTGAGACATCTGTTGGCAAAATTATTAATTGTTGCGGGAAGGGTAAAATAATATTTTCAGTCAGACGAGTTGCCAAATAGGATTGATTGGTGGCTGAAAAGACGTACATTCGTGAATATCCTCGCTCACTTCGATCCAGGGGTTTATAATCGACCTCAGAGGTTACCAGGTCGTTCAAGAGATATCTAGTAGGATGGTCGGTATGTGCTTTGATTGGAGTAATATAGTCAGGTTCTGATGAAGACAAGTTGGAGATACCCAAATCTTTAGCTCAGCTTACCGGTCTCAAGTCCTTCTGGCTGGTTCTTGCAAGTCTGTTTCTGTTTTGGTAGGTTGCTACTCGTGGAGGTGTGGGGGAAATATTTCGACGAAGCTTGGCTCTTCTTCAGCAGTCTGGCCAGCCCCCCGGGGACCCGCCGTGGGAACCAGATCGGTGATCATTACACACTATGTTCACATGGCTACCAGTCACTAGCCTGTCACACGTCAGTCACCAGCCCCGCGCGTGCGATTCACCATCACATTGTTACGACCAGACTTAGATGTCTGAGGTGTCGGTGGAAGAAAATAATGAGAGTATTCGATTTCAGTCATCAGATCAAGAAAAGAGAATGAAAATAATAAAATAATATAAAGAAAAGAGAATATAGAAAAGATATCTAAAAGAGGCATAACAATAACTTACCTGAGGTGTCGGTGGGAGAAAATAATGAGAGTGAAGAAAAGAAGAGATCCCACCGGCGCCTCAGGGAGGAGACTTTTAGAGAATCAAAAAACATGATACAAGCATATGCTAGACTAATATGCTAATAGTAAAAAGTATATCCATAATACTCATGACATGTGTTTCCTTGCCACATGTACGCCGTCTAAGAGCATCCGTACCGGTGACTAGGTTAGCTCAAATTAAGGGACTTAACCACGAGAATCCAACGTACCGGTTCAAGCCAACTCCAATCTAAGTGGATTTGAACCAATATGCTAATAGTGAAAAGTATATCCATAATAGCCACCCCCTTGAAAAGGCTCCGACCACTGATCAAAAATTTAAGCAGAAGAAAGAAAGAAAAAAAAAATAGTTAAATAAAAGAAAAGCAAACACGTTCATGAAGATGTAAGAAAAAACAAAAGAAAAAAGAGAAAAGAAAATGAAAATAAATAAAAGATAAAAAATAAAAATAAAAAGGTTATAATCAAGCGGTCGTACCCTAATGCCTGTCCGGACCAAAAAAAAAAAAGTGTTGTCATCATAGATCGCTGAGCATTTGGATGATATATGTGTGACGGACATTGCGGGGGGTGCATGTGTCTCGCAGATAGCGCATGCTTAACCCCCCAGGTACTTGCCATAGTAGATGTCAGTCATCCTGGTGCTGACATGTTGAGGCTGGCTAATATCCTCTCAAAGGGCATCGGGCCGAGAGCTTTTGTCATGATGTTGGCCAATTTTCGATCAGTGGGGACCCACTCAATGTCAAGTCTCTTACGATGAAGTTGTTCATTGACATAAAAACATTCTTGTTTGGAGTGCCTGGTACGCTTGTTTGCTGAGTTGTCCCTTGAAATTTTCACGGCCACATCGTTGTTGCACATGAGTGTGGGTGTAATGGATTGGTTGGTCATATCGAAAAACAATTCCTTGAGCCAAACGGAGTGTTGTGCCGCCCATCCCAGGGCCATAAACTCTGCATGACAAGTCAAAGTTGCAACCAATGGTTGCCTCTTGCTGGCCCAAAGAATAGGCACACCGAAAAGAGTGGTGATTGAGCCATGAGTTGAACAAGCAAACTCGCCACCCCAGTTGGCATCCACCCATGTGAGCATCTTTTTGTCACTAGGGTCCGGCTCGATGACAAGTTGACGACAGCCCAGAGCCTTGATGTATCCTAGTGCGTGTTGGATTGCTGCCCAATGCCGTTTAGTAGGAGATTTAGCGAAGCGTGCTAGAAAACCAACTGCGAAGGCCAGATCAGGTTGGGTGGCAATTGCGAGGTAGTTGAGAGACCCGACAATAGATAGGTAACCCTTGGGGTTGATTACCTCCTCATTCGATTGAGTTGATGTCAGGAGGTTTGTATCCCTGATGGGGATGGAGCGGGGAAGGGTAGCATCAGATGTGAAAGTATCAAGAATTTTGTTTGTCAAGAATGGCTGGGATAGAATGATGCGACTGGGTAACGGGTGTTCCACCTTAATGCCGACAATTGTGTGTAAATGGCCCTCCCAGGTGGTGCAAAGTCTTGATTCCAGTGCGATCCGAAATTCGTCCATGAGAGACGTAGATGATGCCGTGACAACACCATCATCCACATGTATCCATACAAGCACGGTGTCACCGTTTCGTTGTAGATGGTAAAAGGAGTCATCATAGAAACTCACAGAGAAACCAATGTCCTCCATGACACAAACAAAATGCTTCCACCAACAACGACCTCCTTGCTTTGTCCCGTATAGCCCTTTATCCAGCTTGAGCGATTTGCCGTGATGTTCTTCTGGGATGTGCATACCATCCGGTACTTTTACCCAAATATCCTTGTCAATTTCCCCGTGAAGGTAGGCTGCAGTGATGTTGAATGATTCAAGTTGCCATTGATTCGTGGCTGCAATAGCAAAGAGCATTTTCAGTGAGGCAAAAGTTGCCGTGGGTGCCCAAGTGTTGTTGTAGTCTTGGCCAAAAATTCGACTAAAGCCACGGACAATATACCTGGCTTTGTACTTCTTGATAGAGCCATCTTGATTCCTCTTGATGTTGAATAGCCATCGGGCATCAGTTTCACGCCTACCCAGAGGAACATGCTCAAAATGCCAGACAGCCATATCCCAGATATTCACTAGCTCAGTGTTGACAGCCGCCATCCATTTATCACCATTGCGACGCGCCACAGCCCTAGCATAATTTCTAGGGAGCAGTTGAGACTTGTTGATGTCGTTGATCTTTGTCTGAGCTGGTGATTGATCAAGAATGGTTCGGTCAGCTACATCAGAGCCAAGGACTAGAGCTGCATTGAAGATCATAGGGGACATATCCTCAGTGTTCAAGAGCTTGTCAATAGATCGTCTGACTGGTGGTTCTTCCGGTGGTAAAATTGAATGGATGTCATGTTGTGGTGGTGTAATTGTTACGGTTGAATCTCCAACTGACTCGGTCGAGGTTGAAACATCAGGTAGTGGCTTGGGGGGATTAACTGCTTGGTGAGAGGAGTAGGGAAAAACGGCCACAGACGACTCAAAAAAAGTGTTGTTGATTGGAACCCAGAAAATCCAACCTTTTCCGCCTTGAACATAACCGACCAAATTGCAATGCCAAGCTCGATCATCCGTCTTCCCTTTCCGCTGAATCAGGGGCTTGTGGACAAAAGCCACCTCTCCAAAAGTTTGCAGCCAATTGAAAACCGGTCTCTTGCCAAACATCAATTCGAGGGGAGTTTTGTCCCCAGTAATGGAGTTGATCAGTCAATTGTGAGTGAAATATCCCCATAAGTAGGCAAAACCCCAGAACTTAACTGGTAGCCCGGATGCCACTAAAGCCGTGCAAGCAATCTCGCCTACTGTGCGGTGTAATCTTTCGGAAGCACCGTTCTGTTCCGGCTCGTAAGGCATGGAATGTTGGTGTTTGATTCCCTTGTCCTTCATCCAGGCGATGAACGCTTTCAAGGTGAATTCCCCGCCCCCATCAGTTTGAAAAAACATGAGTTTCTTGCTTGTGAGACGCTCCATTCGTTCGATGTATCGCTTGAATGTCAAACAGACGTCGCTCTTAGCCCGGAGGAGGAAACCTTCAGAGTAGGTGCTTGCTAGATCACGAAATACCATGAGGTACTTAACATGTTGGAAACCTTCGGCAAAAGGGCCGAGCACATCCGACACTATGATGTCCATCGGTTCAAGCGTCAACATGTCAGATAGTCGTTTCCCTTGCGTCCGCTTACTTTTGCTGACAAGGCAGTCCTCACAGATGAAATCCTTATTGACAAGCTTCGACGGCAAACCAGGCATGTTCCCAAGAGAGCACATTTGGAGTATCCGTTTTAGGCTGATGTGGCCCAGTCGGTGATGCCAAAGCAAGGTGTCTGATTCTTTGATAGTGGTATTCAAAAGCGTAATTTCATCATTGGAGGTAGGAAGAGTACGAGGAATAGGGTTACGGGCAGGTGGTACAATTATATGAGGGGAGGGAATTTCCTTGCAGATAACAGGAATCTGCCAGCGTTGATTGATGGGAAAAGACTGTAGGGAGAAAACGGTATTGAAATGTACTGAAACGTTCCCTGTAGTGCCAATGCACAGCTTCCCTCCTCCCGAGCGTAATGATTTGGCCGACAGTAGCATACAACTTGCTTCCGGGCTATAGTAAACGTTGTGCAGAGTGATGGAACCCGTCTAATTCCTAAGATTCATCTTCCCAACTATAGTGACAAAAGATGAGGGAGCATGAGTCGCAACAGATAAAGGGATGGGCCGCGCAAGAGTAACTCAATCAAATAGGAGAGATAGATCGTCAGTGAAAGTATGAGAAGCGCATGAGTCTAAGCCAAAAAGCCGGCCACCCTGACACATCAAAAAATCGATCTCATCCTGCGTCACCTGCGGGTTGACATTGTCTACGGTGACAGATTGCAATACCGGGTTAGGACCGAGGGAGTGATTGTCAGTTCCGCTGATTTCTGCACTGTGAGCCTGAACTCCGGTGTGTGGTGGAGCAGACCCAACTCGGAAGGGATTGTTGTTGCTGTTGCCCCGGAATGCACCATTGTGGTTGCTGGTGCTGGCGGTTGCGGGCTTGTTACAGTCAACAGTATTGTGGCTGTTCAGTTTGCATCAATGGCAGCATTTGGTCGATGTCAATGTGCTTTTCTGGGTTGACGGCCAGTCCAACTTCCCAGACCGGTAGCTTCAATCCGGGCGCTTATCACCTCCGCCTCGTTGTCCTTGTCGAAAAAGCGCAAGTTCGGTCTTTGCAAGGCAAACTAATTCAGTATTTCGGATTACTAAGTCTCCACGATCCATCCGTTGATCAAGTTGTCTCGCAACGTTAGCAAAAGGATAAGATTCTAAGTTTGGTAGGGAGAGATGGAAAAATAATCCTATGAAGGAATCTTCGTTTAAGACAAAACCTGATCGGAATAGTTGTTTCGCCTTGTTCTCAACTAGTCGGAAATGGGCATTGATGTCCGCTGATTTGTCATGCATGTTGAATTTAAGCCCCAAGAGTTCCTTCACCATTGAGATATGGGAAGTTCGGCTTTTCAGGGTAAAGGTCTCGGAGATAAGTTTAAGTCCGTCTACCCCGGTCTCCGCCTCAGCTACCGTCGCTTTGATATTATCTTCGATGGTCGCCAACACTGCGGTTTTCAAAAGGGCATCCTCGGTAGTCGTGAGGATTAGATCAGGATCATCTAAATGAAAACGTTGTGCGGTCGTTCCTTCCAAAGCTTGTTGAATCATAATTAGCCAGGTTGGGTAGTTCTGACCATTGACGTCTAACTTTGAAACTATACTAATCCACTTGTACAAAGCTGTATTAAGTTCACGAATCAATGGAACGGGTGGGGCGACCAATGGGGAGGCGTCCAAAGTCATTTGGGGAGAGGAAGTCGAGATGTTCATCGCCTTTTGAAGCTTGGAAAACATGATGAATTGTTTGACCATGTCTTCGTCGAAGATAAAGCAACTATCGGGTGTCGATGATGTCACAGGGACCTTCCCGGATGTACTGGAAAGCCGGGGCTTGTATGCGCCCTGCTCGGGTGCCTCTGGAGTACTGGGGTGCACGGCGATAGAGGGTGCAGACGGCGGCCTTTCACGGGAGGTTGAGGGGTTGGGTGTTGAGGTGCCAGTATTCTCGGTGGAGTGACGATCGAAGATGGCCTCCATGTCCTTTACGCCTTGGGACTTGTACGTAGATAGAAGGTTGGGATTTGAAGAGAGGATTGGTTGAGATGTGTGTCGTGTTTGGGAAGTCGATCTCACAGTTAAGGCAGATTGACTTGAGGTCCCATCAGCGGGTTGATTACTGTTGTGTTCAGTGGACATTGTCCTCGATGTTAATGTAGATAATTGACTCTTGGTTCCCGTTTAGCGCCAATGAGGGCTCATAACCTGTTACGACCAGAGTTAGATGTCTGAGGTGTTGGTGGGAGAAAATAATGAGAGTATTCGATTTCAGTCATCAGATCAAGAAAAGAGAATGAAAATAATAAAATAATATAAAGAAAAGAGAATATAGAAAAGATATCTAATAGAGACATAACAATATCTTACCTGAGGTGTCGGTGGGAGAAAATAATGAGAGTGAAGAAAAGAAGAGATCCCACCGGCGCCTCAGGGAGGAGACTTTTAGAGAATCAAAAAACATGATACAAGCATATGCTAGACTAATATGCTAATAGTAAAAAGTATATCCATAATACTCATGACATGTGTTTCCTTGCCACATGTACGCCGTCTAAGAGCATCCGTACCGGTGACTAGGTTAGCTCAAATTAAGGGACTTAACCACGAGAATCCAACGTACCGGTTCAAGCCAACTCCAATCTAAGTGGATTTGAACCTAGGATTCTGGCTCATCAAGGCTAAATATAGCAATGGTTAACCACAAAACTAAACTGTCAGCCTCAGGTTGCAAGTGGGCCGGGCTCGGGCCCAAATTCGCTGTCTGGACCCGGCCCGCGTGGAAAGGCGGGCTGGGCCGGGCCGGGTCAAATTGAGCCAAAGCTCTGCCCAGCCCACAGCCCGGAAAGCAATCTTCAAGCTGGGCTCGGGTCAGCCTGCGGGCTCTTAGCAGTGGAGAGCCGGCAGAAATCATTTTTCTTTGTGTTTCACACCATG
>LUKR01001121.1:0-14466 GCA_019395275.1 Puccinia brachypodii
CCTTCATGTATCTACATTATATCTCTACTGGAAAATTGAAACTAATCATGATTTATTCTGTCTTTTCCCCTTCTCCATCTGTGTTCCACCATTGCCATCAATCTGCCCTAAAACCTTCATATGCTGGCTTCATGTATTCTTTTGCTATCCTCTGAATAATCCATGTATCTCAAGGGAATCCTTGCCATGCAATAGAAATTAAAAATAGATAATAAATTTTTAGAAGTAAAATATGATGTGATTTAAATTCAAGTCTTATAAACTTTTCCAATATTATTTTGTGGAGTCCTGATTCTTGGTTGAATTTAATTATGACCACAGTGGAGAAGTCTGTCAGTTTTTTTTGGGAGCCATATTCCTTTTTGGAGATCTTTTACTTTTCACATTTATTTACCATGCAATGAATAGATTTTAATTTATGAGAACTTTAACTTTCCCAGGAGTTAGTAAACAGTGATATTCAAAACACAAAATTTATCTATCCTTGAAACAATTTTTCTTTCCAATGCACTATCAGCACTATGAATGCAATCAAAATATAAAATGGATTTTTAGTAACTCCCATCTTGAAATTTGAGTTCATTCAAATTGAAGCTTTTATTATCACACAGCTATGTGCAGGATTTTTTTTTTCAATGAACAGTTGTTCATAATTATCAATTATTTATACATGATTTCAATTGTAGAATTAAAATAGCTTCATAATCATCTTGGAATAATACAAATTTACTTTTTTTTTTGAAAAAATGTATGTATGTCCACTGAGTGGGTTTAAAATGGGCGGGGATAAATGTCAAATCAGGGAAATCACTATCATCATTGAATAGTTTTATTTGACCAACAAGAATGAGTTTAGTTCTGATACTCAAATATTCATGGAAAGGAGTAATTGGTTCAAATAGATTCATTTCCACCCCCAGATGGTTAAGGAGGGAATTTCATTAACTAAATTCCCTCCTAGAAGCCACCACAATAAAAATTGAGGTGATCTTGATTGGTATTGGTTTACTTATTGTAACTGATAGAAAGTGCCAGACCATGTCAAAGTATTATAATTGAGATTTCTCAAATCATAGATCTTATGAATGTTTAATTCAGAGCTAGGTGATCTTGATGAAAAACTGTCACTTTGCTAATCCAGGACCCATTTTTGTGTCAACACAAGTAAAAAGTGATACAACTGAGATCTGTCATGTACACAATTGATTGATTATTATGGATGGGAATATCAGAATATTCAGAGTTTTACTTCATGATGTGCTCTTCTTTTTAAATTATGGATAGTAGATGGACAACTTGGTTAATTTTGAATGCATTGTTTTTTTTATTCAATAATAATACAACACATTTTCATTTGATATTCAATTTAACCCAAGCCCTCAGAGTGGTTTTTCATTAATGGTAATCTTTTTAATTATAATCTTTTTTGGATAATGGGATGACCAAGCTAAAAACATCTTTAAAGAATAATTCCACAAGAAGAAGATTTCAGCCTTTGAATGTAGGTTGATGATAGAGGTGGAAATTTCAATAATGAGTATATGAGAAAACATTCAGGAATACAGACACCATCCACTTGCAGTATAGGAAGTTTGATTTGCATATGTACATCAAGTCATGATAATTGAATTCAATGTGTGGAATTCATTTTTTTTGTAATTTAACTAAGTTATGATTTTGACTCCCACCCTCCACCCTCTTTCTTTTCAATAATTGATCATTTTTAAGTAGTATGATAATATATACAGGAGATATCAAATTGATTGATTCAAATCAATTTGTCTTCCTCTCCCAGTGGCAGAGAGATGACACAAATAAATAATTTTACTCTATTTTTAACATTTTTGAACAATTCAACTCACACAATGAAGAAAGAAGGTGAAATTCTTATACCACTTTACAAAAGAATTTGATACATACATGGATTTACCAAATGATGGAGCAAGCAGAAGAACACACCCCTGGGTACTCTTCATATTTCCTCAGTGAAAATCAGGCTAAACTTTACTTAATCATTGATTATGTATTTCACCATGCATTGAGCTAGCTCCAGATATCAATTAGGGTCTTCCATTTTATTTTTGTACTTGGGAAAAGTTGATATCCAGACACAACACACAAAGTTTTTGGATCACACTCAAAATATTGAATGTTGAAGTTCTGGATATACAATTGGTTCAGAAAAAGTGACATGGCACTCCAAACAAATGGGTTTGGATGTGTTTTATTGATAGGTAATATATGAGGGGTGTTAGTGTGGCCAAATATGTGTGTGGAGTTTAAAATAACCCCAGCACCTGAGACCAGATATGGAATTGAACACACCAGATATTACAGCATTTTCCCCCACTGAGATGCATCAGAAACATTTCAATCGAATAGCTGTTGATACTTACTTCTTATCCCAGTTTCATAACACAAAACTCATCATCACAGACTTTATTGGTTGATCGATCAAGCCCAATCAAATCCCCAGAAAAAATGACCACCATATTATGCTTAGGTTTTTTTACAACACCAGTTATTTACAAAGGGTTAATGAATTCATCAGCTCAAGTTCTACGAGATGCTGTTTTTCATCGTGGAAGACATAACATCCATGTACTCTGCTCAAACTATGAAAACGTTGGCGATCTATCTGAACGACAAAGTCGATTTCTTGGTCCATTGATTGGTGACGTTGGAAGTGTTTCTGAACCACTCACCCAAAAGTCGATTGAACAAAACCAGAAGAAACTATATCTTCGATTATTCTATCTGAACATACCAACAGAAAATACCTCCTTTGTTCATGGCTTTGTTTTTTCTCCATCTCAGTTTGTTTCAATTGTGAGGCAAGCTTTTCACTCAGCAAATCTTGCCCTGAAGCATATACCCAACTACCAGTCCAACCATTTTTTCGGTGTTCCACAATGTGAAGACTCTTCAAATCACATCTCCGTGGACAATTGTCGTCAAGTCCCAGGCTGCAAGACAAAACTTATGGATCATCAACTGCAAGCAGTCAGCTTCATCCGAAGGAGTGAATCCAAACTTGTCTCCATACCACATGAAATATGGAATCACCCAAACAATCAGTGGGCCAAACGAGTTTATGAGGACGCTGTGAGGACCGGCAATCTTGATGATACGATTGACTTCGAGGGTAAAGGATGTATACTGGCGGATGATATGGGTCTAGGAAAAACTCTAACAACTTTATCAGCTATCCAACTCTCAGCCACGGAGGCACTCAAATTCTCAGAACAACGACCTGATGAGCAAAGTACAATGCGAAGTTCGGCTACCTTGATAATCTGTCCACTTTCGACACTCGAGAACTGGAAAAATGAAATCAATATCCACTTTGGAAATAATCTTCCTTTCATAGTCTACTATGGTAAAGAAAAAAGCGGAATAGAATTCAAGAATATTTCTCAAGTGGCAGTTGTACTGGCAACATACGAGTCTGTTACGATTGCAAGCAGGGGAGGAAATAGCCAAGAGTTGCAGGGCAGGAGCAAGGATATAAAGGGTAGAGGGATGGGTTTGGATTTGTCCAATATTGAATGGTTTCGTATTGTACTTGATGAAGCACAGTAAGTCCCATAGAAGTACTTAAAATATCATACAAGTCAAATGATTCTAAAGCCTGAATGAAGTTACATGAAGGACCCCAAGACAAACCGAAGTATTACACTCCTTGGATTAAAATCACAACAACGACTGTGCCTCACCGGAACACCATTGCAAAACCAGCTTGGTGATCTGCACAATCTGATCAAGTTTCTCCGAATTGAACCATGGACAAACAATTCGATTTGGAAGCAATGTGTCGAGATCCCAGTTCAGAGGTGCGAACCACGAGGGATTTCAACTTTGCAAAATTTAATGAGCGGTGTCAGTATGAGGCGATTAAAAACGACTATCTTGGCCCTTCCCAAAAAAGTCGAAACAATTGTCAACCTGAAGCTTCATTCACCATGGGATGAGATATATGAAAGAAATCATCAGGCGTTTTCTGAACAGTTTGGGAAGAATCGGGTAACGGGACAAGGGTGGAACTCGGGTGAATTCTTTGGAGAGCTCGTGGACTTACGACAGCTATGCAATCACCCCGCACTGATTGACAAGGAGCCGGGAAGGAAAAAATACTTTTGGAACGAAAGCTCAAAGATTGGCCATTTGGTGGAGGATCTACTAGCGTTTCTGAGAAGTGGACTTGAACACCGCGCGGTAATCTTTTCAGAGTTCAAGAGATTTCTGGAAATGTAAGTATTTGACTTCATTTTGAGCCAAGATCCTTATATTTTTTAATGAAAATTTCTCAATGGATTAGAATTGAAGTGGCGTTGAATGAGAAGGGAATTTGCTTCACCACTCATTATGGAAAAACCGATCAAGATAGTAGAAGTAGGAATCTGGAGCGGTTCCGGGGGGATAAACACTGTAGGACACTCTTGGCAACAATAAAGACAGCTGGAGTAGGGATTGATCTGAGATGCGCCCAAAAGGTTTACATCATGGTAAGTCAATCAGACCAGTATCATGTTCTATCATGGAAACACTGAGTAACACAATATGTTAAAACAACCAGGAGCCAACTTGGAATCCAGCGGTGGAGGAACAGGCGATTGATAGACTTTATCGTATTGGACAAAAGGAGAAAGTACAAGTTGTTAAATATTGTGTAGCCAACAGTATTGAGGCAAATATTTTTCAGATAAAGAGAAAGAAAGCAGAGCTGGCCATGTGAGTAATTTTCTGATACCTGGAGAGGAGCTTTGTGATAATAAATTGACTGGCTGGATGGAATCAGGTTGAGTGTCCCATTATGTGGAAACCTGGAATTCGAATTGGTTAGGCGGTTAATGATGGAGAGTGTAAATGTAAATTAACTTTAAAGGATATGCCTTACTCATTTTATGATGTGGATATCATTCTTATGATAGCATCAAGATTTATTTCCTTCTTGATTTGCAAAAGATTTAAGTCGGTTTCATTGAGGGATGCGAGGAAATTTGGATGGTAGCAATTTCTAGGGAGTGAGGAGGGCACATTTGTTGTTACCTCCTGCCGACTGGCACCCTGGCGCAGGAGCCAAATTGAGACACCGTGCTTATGGTATCTTTGACCTAATTTTTCAGCCTTATTTTGTTCGAAAAACTTGTCCAGTTGGTGAGCAAGTTCTGTGAATAGGGGGGATCGCCAAGAGCACTGAACCCTCTGGAAGGTTCCGTCGGTGAGTTGATCGGTGTCTGAGCAGCAAGTGGGTTCATTAAATAGGTCTTGTTCCTCTGG
The DNA here is from genome assembly GCA_019395275.1 of Puccinia brachypodii. Taxonomy (NCBI): domain Eukaryota; kingdom Fungi; phylum Basidiomycota; class Pucciniomycetes; order Pucciniales; family Pucciniaceae; genus Puccinia; species Puccinia brachypodii. Next base: position 5,281 of record LUKR01001121.1, read on the forward strand.
CTGGAGATCCAATAAGCCGAGGATCTGGGTGCGATTTTCCGAAATCTGAAAAACAATCATGGTTGATTAATGGAAGGAAATCAAAAATCTCAAGAATTATTTAATCACCTGCTTGCGCCATTTGGACTTTTTCACCTGGTAGGATTTTGTCTTGATGGAATTGGGCAAGTATTTTTTGCGCTTGATATCCAGGCTTTTCCCCATAAACCATCTCTTCATTACAGCCTTAAGATTTTGAGGGGTGTTGTGGGAAGAATTCATTGGGAAATTTTCAAAAGCGCCATGTTTCTGTGCATGAGTCCAGTGCTTCAGGAGAAACGCGGAAAACAGTTGATTCCAGTGAGCCTCCCAAGGTTCGTTCCAGGAGAAATTGATGTAGGGGAAATTGGTTGCCTTCAAATCTTTCAGGAACAGATCTTGACACTTTGTTGAGATGCCATTTAAGGTATCTGGCTTGACTGGTGAGAGGTTTGCTTTGGATTGGATAGGGTGGCTAGTCACGGTGAGAGGAAGGTTTTTGACAAATTGCATCTGGTCAGGTGAAGGAGGAATTTGCCAGTGTGGTTGTTCAAGTGATTCAATGTTCAGGACCAATCGGCAGAAGGAGGCAATGGATCTGGAAAAATGTGTGTTTGAATTTGGAATGATGGGGGAGAGAGCCTTGTTCAGATTTTGGTGATTGATAGGTGCTTTTCCATTTCTTAGGTATTTGACCATGTCGGACAATGAGTTTTGGCCGCGAGAATGGCTTTGTTTTTGAATTAGTACTGATGGGGCAAAATTGAAACATCTGAGTTAGTGTACATAGATGGAAATTAGTAGGCTGACAATGTTCAATATAGTTTATGGAGTCAGAAATATTTCATAACAGGAGAAGTACATCTCCCATACCTCCATGTGAGAGGTTTAATAATGAAGCCTGAAATTGAGTGGATTTTTCTTATCAGAATGGTTTTTTAACATCCATGCATTTGAATAAATATAAGCCCTGCTATGAGTATGGCAGAATCACCAAAAAACAAGCTCGGGCAGAAAGTTTATGTATATGAGGGTTCATTGAGTCACAAGACCGCCGGTCTTATGACAATTTCTGGTGTTAGCAAACAATACATGCGATTCACAGGGATGTCACAGGCTTCGTATGGTCCACTAAGACCGGCGGTCTTAGTTCATTAAGCTCCGGTATCCTGAACTAAATTGGCAATCTCTTCGATTAAAATACAGATATTTCACCGTTTTGAGAAGGAACTTGAATCAAAAACCCCACCAGTATCGTTTCAAAGCTTACTCTTGTATCACCAACTTTTCAATGGCGACTCGATGGCAGATATGCCAATGTTCTGAGTTTGGATGTGATCAGCAAACCTATCGGGATACAACAACAGGGGAAGATCGAAGAGGGAAAGCATGGTCAGCTCCATCATTCAAGAAGCATTTAAAGAACATTTCAAAAAAGCAATTGAAGGATCGAAAGGAACAGGCTGACGATACAGTCACACAGGTTGCTATGGAACAGAATGAAGTAAGTTTTTATTTTCTTTTTTTTTTGGAGGGGGGGGGGGTGACTGAGTTGTTGGCTAAAGTAATCTGAATACATTCACAGACCAGGTTGGAAAGAAATGTTGATAATCAAAATCGTGGATTGAAGGAAAAAGAAAAGGCACAAAGCGAAGGACACATAATTGTCGAAACTCGATCATCAAGTGGGAACGCCTTTAAACTAGTACCTCGACACAGCTTGATCACCTTGCTTCAAGCAGCTAAACTCTCATTAATATATCGAGTAAGCAACAAGAAGATAACTGAATTCCTGAAGAAAGAATGCCAAAAAGTGGACGAACTCTCCAAAGAATATAGTTTTGATGGATCCAAAATCATCAAAAACATACCTCTGTCAAAAGCAACGGTAATCCAAAAGCTTGGATTGGAAACCGAGTTGTGCCGACAAATCTGTTGTCCTGAATGCTTCAAGCTATATCTGATCCCAGAGGAATCTGAAGACGAACATGGATCGGTTGCTCAAATAGCAAGCACATGCACAGCAGTGTTTTACTCCGAATCAAAACGGTACTTGAAAAAAATTGGAAACGAAGTCAAATTGTGCGAAGCCAAACTAGTGGATCTGGACAAGTCAGGTGATAAAACCAAAATGAAGCCAATCAAGAGTTTCAGCTATCAATTATTGAAGAACTGGCTAGCAAGGAAGCTCTGGCTTCCTGCCTTCGAGACCCTATTGGATTCAAATCTGGAAAATCACAACTCTGCTAATGGGACGTTGAGCGATGTCTGGGACGGAAGCATATGGAAAAATTTCGTTGGACCTGAAAATTCTCAAGAAATATTCACTTCAAAATCTGGACACCTAGTATTCAGTCTCTACGTTGATTGGTTTAATCCATACGGAAACAAGGCAGGTGGAAAGTCGGTTTCTTTAGGGTCGATAGTACTTGTCTGCCTCAACTTACCTCTAGCGGAACGATACAAGATTGAGAATATATTCTTATTTGGAGTGATTCCAGGACCCAAGGAGCCACATTTGGACCAAATGAATAATATCTTGCAGCCACTAGTATCAGAGTTGATGGAATTCTGGAAAGGGGTATGGTTTACTAGGACTAGTCGGTTTCCAGAAGGAAGATTAATTTTTGCGGCTATTTTCCCCTTGATTGGAGATCTCCCAGCCATTCGCAAGACTGCTGGATTTGCGTCCCATTCAGCCACCAAGTTCTGCTCCCTATGTGAAATAACACTTCAAGATATAAACACAATAGATCCTCAAAAATTCACCCCAAAAACACATGAAGAACACATGGAAAGAGTGAAGCGATGGGAAGCAAGCACCTCATTTCATGATCGGGAAGACATAGGAAAGAAAGAAGGTGCACGAGGAAGTGTTCTCAATCAACTACCCTACTGGCGACCCGTGGATCATTGCGGAATTGAGGTTATGCACGCTCACCTCTTAGGCAACCTCAAAGACCATAGTTACACATTTCTGTCTGTATACGAAGCTGGGAAGGATTTAAAAAAACTTGTAGAATTGGAAACTAAATGGAAGAAGAGGCATAGTGGAAAACACATATTCCGTGGTCTGAAGTTTCCTGAAGTCAAACGCAAGAGGACCCCTGAAGAGGACTCAAGTGGTACGGAGGAGGAAGAAGTTGGTGGAGGAAAGAGACGGTTACTAAGCTCAAAAAATCTATCTCGGTTGTCAAGAATTGAAGAAGATATAGGTCCTTCAACACTCAAATCAAGCTTACAGGTCCCCTCACTGAGACGGGGTTCGAGGAGCGCATCCAGGTCTGCAACCACATCTGATATTTCACAAGACACGGCAAGTTCGGATTCTACAGTTCATCGGTACCAACTACGCCCACGCAGTGCACGCACTGAGTCCTCACTTGGCAGTGGCTCAGAAGTTGAAGCAGATCGGAGGGAGATAGAAGAAAGGGAAAAAGAATACAAAACTGAAATGGAAGAGGAAAAGATTGGAGATAGAGAAGGGAATCCTACCAACAAGCCGCGGTTAACCAAGGAAGAGTTACGAGTTCTACAAGATGTGATTTCTCAGACCACGGTCCCAACTTGGATTTCGAGAGTTCCGCACAATTTTGGATCCGCAGGGGCAGGGTCTCTCAAAGCAGCTGACTGGTTGATACTATATACAGTGTACTATCCTCTGGCCATTGTTCCATTGTGGGTCATTGGAGATGGGGGGCACAAGCAAAAGATTGAAAACTCTACGTCGGTGATGCACCAGGATGTTCTGAGGGATTCCCTAATTAAGCTAATTGAAATCACAAACATTCTGATGAAACATCATCTCAATTCTACGGATATTGAAAATTTCACCAAACTCATCAAGGAATACCGGAATACCCTACGAATTGGATGGCCAACACAAGAAAGCAAGGCCAACCTCCACTTAACCCAGCACTATCCCCAAATCATCAAGGGACTTGGCCCACCAATGGCCACTTCTGCATGGGCACAGGAGAGGATTAATGGAATACTGGGAAAGATTCCAAACAACCACCATTTGGGTATGTAGGATTACTCAATTTGCATAAATGGGGACTAGCATTGACATTGTGGATTATTTTTTGTGTTTGAAGGGGAGATCCACCACACATTATTAAACACATGGAACCAAATAGCAGCGTACTATGGCCTGGAGAATCAGAATAATTTGGGCTCCGGGGCAAATGTGGGAGAAGGGCCAACGAATTATGTAAAGAGGACGATGACTCAGAAGAAACAAATGAAGAACTTGGATTCAAAGCTCTATAGTCTATGGAAAGCTCAGTGGGAGGAATTCGGGGTTAAAGGTTGCGAAGATGGATCATTAGGGAAGGAGGTGGTCAAGGTAAAGAGTGTGGAAATGTTTAATCGTAAATATGTCCCATCAAAGGATGTGAACTGTAGATCACCTGCCAATTCAAATGTGGAGGTATCTTACGGTGGAGATAGAATTTTTGGAAGGATCAACTTGCTTTTTGTGGGAAAATCTGCAGGGGAGGTTTGGTTTGTTGTTCGTCCATTTACCAGATTAAACCGTTGGGATCAACCAAAAAATCCATACAAAGACTTGATGCAGCTCAACACCAGATTACTCTACTCAAAGAAATTTGAACCAGCAATTGTGGTACATCAATCCAGGGTGGTGGGGCATATTGCCATTTTGGAAAATGAGGAAGGAACTTTTGGGATAAACAGGGGGACCATCTCAGCAGTGAGCCTTGGCAGTGTGGTATGTGTTTTTTTTTTTCCTTGCATGAACTATAAACCCATGGGATAATTTATCTGACAGAAATGCTTTATTTTTGGAATGCAGGCATGGAGCCAAAATGTTGATATGGAAGAATAGATGTGTAATTAGAGTTCTTGGAACTGTTATATATATCCAAACAAATTGTTATGTGCTCTCCAATCAAATTTTTATCTAAACATGTTTCCACACAAAGGGGATGAAGTGGGGAATGCAGCTGCATCTTGTTTGGATGTATAAGCAAATTTATACTGAGTGTTTTCTTTGGTCTGAATCAAGTCATTCATTTGGCATGAATAAATCAATTGAAATAATGAGAGAAGGGGGAAAAATGGTTGTAGGCATTTTATTACAACAAGAAAGCAACCCTTGTTGGTTTGAAATGTCTCCAGTTACCTCACTTCAACATCCCAAAAACCAATTACTCATCCCTCATCTATACTCACCCCTATCCCCAAGGTCATTTTGACCCTTCTAGCAAGATATATTTGGTCAGTAAAACTGGTATCCAGGAGTAGTATCATGATCCTTGCGCTTATGCAGCTCTTTTTGTTGTGCTCCTCATTTTGCAGGTTTCTTTCTCCAAAGAGTTTCCTCAATGAATGACGATGGGATGGAGACGGATGATGAGACTGGCGGTGCAGGGACAAACAGTGGAGCAGTTGATGATGAAGAATTTTCCCGTATCCTTGATGGTGAAAGTGAGGAGAATGATGATGAAGGTAAGATTTAATTTCTATTACAGGATTTGGTTGTGGATTTCCTTTCCAATGGGTTGTGGAATAGGTAAACTGATGATTGCCAAGGTAATTTTCACTCCTAGATTCTGATAGTGGACTGGAAGATCCAGAAAAGGCTCTGAAGCTACAGCAGGATCGTCAGAAAAGAAAGCGTGCTCAACAGAACTCACAAGGGACGATACGAAAGGTCCGCCGGGCTGTTGTTGGGAAAAAGCTTCCCAGTCAGTCAGGTGGATTATCACGCTCAATTCGAAACTTTGTCAGGTTCATGATGGGCATGCCTGCAACCATCAGTGAATACCCAGCCGCCCCGAATCGTGCCCAGTGGGATCTTTGGCATCACTGGGCTGAGACTCGTTACGACAAGATGGTGAAGCACTTGGCGGAATACACCGAGAAGCATAAGGAAGTCAGCAAATCAGTCTTTAAAGAAATGTACAAGGATGAAGTTACTCGCATCCGGAAGAATTTATCTCCTCCCACCTTTCAAGCGGCGCCTGATGTGTTGAACAGCGATCTCAATATTCCCATCAATGTGAAGAAGGCATGTGAGCAAGAGGTTCGAATCGCCGGTTTTGGACGTATAACTTTTGAATGGGAAGCACGATCCTTCACCGCTTCCCCCTGGAATGCAACTCTTGGATCAATCCTGATCAAACACTACTTCAATTGGGCAAAATCGCAACCGGGGACGCTGTGGGACGATACGTCTTGTATGGAACTCATTTTGGATCGGTGGGTCAAAGGGCAAGGTAGATTGATGAGTCAGGCCGGCCGACAGGAGGGTAAATCCGCTGAGGAGCTGAAAGCTGAAAAGGCTAGAAAAGCGTCAATAAGCCGGATCAAAAGTAAAGTAAGATAAGTTTCCTTAAATCATCCAAAACTGGGGTTCAAGTACTTATAATATTACATTTTTGAAAGATTGCGGAAAAGAGACGTGCCGCTGCCATCAAGAAGATGGGGAACCAACCCTCGTTAGCGCTTTTGTTTAATAAGGAGACCGTGTCTGATTGGGAGGACCAGACACCGCCAGCAAAACCCAAGCGAATCGACCTAGTTTGGAGGAGTGAAGCTTTCAAAAGGTGCTCTCACAAGCTTGATGAGATCAGCTTGACGATGACAAAAACGACAAATGAATCCAAATCAACCCGCAAGCTCCTTCAACGAGACGGCGTTGAAGTCAAACCAGATGTTGAACCTGAATTTGATCAAATTCCTCGAAAGCTTCCCGAGGATGCTTACAATGCCAATTTCCTTTCAAATATCTCCCTGGTTGAACGAGAACACCTTGACCCCCAGCCCGGAATTGACTTGGAGGGAAAATGCCGAATATTGGAAGAGATGACTAGACGTGGAGGACCTGGAGCGGCGAGGAGCGCTCGAGGAAGTATCGGAGACCTTGGGATGTCATCCTTGCAAGGCCCAAGTACAGGCAGTTGAGTATGTTGTTTTCACCATACTCAAGAACTGATGCATCAGATTTCTTAGTGACAAACTGTTTTTATGTAGATCCTCGAAAATTTAAACCAAAACCTTTTCACCTGAAAGCTTGGAATGAACTTAAAATTAACAAAAAGCCTGGAATCCCATGAAACTTTAGCTTGGATATAGATTCTGTACTTTTATCTCTATTCATGTTTCTCAGATTCACTACAAGAACATGTGTGCATCAAATCTTTTCTCCATGGAATAATTCCTATGTATTGCTGATCAGGATATCTTAACGACCCCTTCAATCTGAAGGATAGGTTTAAAAATAAGCTAGTGTTCTTAAGGAAATATTTTTAAGAGACCAGGTTTCTTAACAAGTTATAGTACACAAAACATTGACCAATGGGTCTGATATAAAAAGGTTCCAGGCTCCAATAGACTTGCATTTTTTCTGATTCATTCTTGCTGGGTCAAACATGGGTCCAAATTTTTGTGGGATCAACACACCCTGATCAATCAGAACATGTTTGTGACACTTTAAGGAAATGGGCTTAGGAAAGTTGTGCTAAGATTCCCAAGCTGCTTTCTGAATTTTCATCGACAACACAAGCTCTAGAATTGAAAATTTAGGAGCAAGTATGTTGTGGTTCAATTGTGTATGAATGTGTTCCCTTGTAAGCCATTCACCTTGGAGCACATGGAAAACATTGCTCTAATGTTAAGTCTCATAATACAAACCAGATCTTTCGCTTACAATAGGACCACATATTTTTCTCAAAGATTTAAACTCATGATCAGCTACTCCATGTCTATACATTCATTGGGAAAAATAAATCATTTCCTTTGGCCCATGAGTCTCATGGGAATGAGTTCTACTTCATCGAAAGATGTGCAGGATATGATAGTTTTACGCAGCTTGAGCATAGCCTTACATGAGTTGACCACATACTAAATGAGTTGAAGACAGCCTTGTATGAGTTAAACATAGCCTTACATGAGTTGAACACAGCCTTACATGAGTAGGACACTAGCACTAAGCAAAAATACCACAAGACCGCCGGTCTTAGCATCATGCTAAAGTCAGATGCATAACTCAGCTTGGGAAGTAGACAGTGAGTGATAATTCAATAAAAGGCGAGATATGATGATTGGCAATGATTTGTTAGGGCATGGAATGGACACAATGCGGCTTTTGACCAAAAAGATATGGGGAAAAGCATAAAAAAGTCACTGAATAACATATGGGAAATTGGAGGTGCCAGATCCATGGATCTTGAGATGGAATTGGGATCTTCCTGATGCAAGGAATAAGTGAGAGTAATAATGTAAGGAAAAAGAATATCAAAAGACAACTATCAATAATGTGTTTCAAGTCCAACTTGAGGAGACTTGGAATTATCTGGATGAAATTGATTTCTCACCATGCTGATAGAAGGATGGCCAACAGGAGCCACTTAGGATTCAATATTTGGTTGATTGTTGGTGGTGGTAGACTTGGGTGGAATCTTGGTGAGGTTTTCGATAACACGAATACGAATAGGGTCTGTGGACTGATGTGTCAGTTCAGGAAAGATTAATATAGATGGGATATGGAAACCTTACCTCGACCATACTTCATCCTCTGCATATTCCAAATACCGAGGACATTGGGGACAAGTTCTGGCAAGATGTGTAACTCCTGGGTACGGTTTGATATAGTCGCCTGCATTTCTTGGACTCGGGCAGCATTTTGCACATTGATAACAGCTCGTTGATGTGCGGTGTCTTCGACTTGGGGAGGTTCTATCTCCATCATGATGGTTTCAATTGAATTGTACGTTTCCTTCAAATAGTTTAAGACTTCTTGAGAAGGGTAGAGGTAACAAATTTGGGTCATCTTGGTGATTCCAGTATAATGAGTTATGGAAGTACTTTGTCTGGGGATTAGTAGCGTGATTGAAAATGCAGCAAGGAGGTCATTTATTTTATGCTAAATATTGGTGCCAGGAAAAATAGACCAATGCATAATTAGCTCACTCATATCACATGGTGAGGGGCAAAGCATGAGGTGCAAGTAATGAAGATTATGGTAATATTGGTTGGAATCACAGGGGCCTGGCAACATGCATGCAAGTTGCAGTTTGGTTGAAATTTGATGGGAAATACAGTTGAAATGTCACCCCTGGAATATTTTAAAAACACCCCAATTTATCTGAATGACATTGGTGAAGTTCCATGACTTTTGAGACACAAAGGGTGGCCCATCTG
>LUKR01001123.1:2345-14463 GCA_019395275.1 Puccinia brachypodii
GTATACAGAGGGAGAGAGACGATTGACACACTTTCGGCCAGCTTTCCGATCTCTTCAGCGATTTTTTGGATCTCATCCTTGCCGTTATTGGACCCGCCAGGCTGACCAGCTTGGTCGGATGGGGCCTGCTCAGTATCTTGTTGAGTAGGTCCCGATCTGACAAAGCTCCGATTTGGAGGCGTGGTTCGTTTGATTCGTGGTTGGTAGGGTAAGTTCGAATGTTGCTGCTGCTCGTTTACAGATGATGATAGTACATGTGTAGCTTGTCGTTGTTGCTGCTGTTGGTTCTCTTGTAATGCTAATTGCCGGGCTAGATCTTCATCCAGCTGGACCATCGAATCCTATTAAATCAACAGTCTTCATCAGTCTTATGCGATCGACTGCTTTTGACTTCCTAAGATGTTCCAGAATACTGACTTGAGCTGATGGTTTGTAAGTGGGATCACTAATAGCGAGTAGGTCAGATATACAAGCTGAGACGTCATTCCTGTGAGCGGCGAGGACATCCTCGAGGATCGAAGGTTGGATCTGAGGGAAGATGGCTAGGAGTTCTTGTACTTGGGGACTGAATTGATCGACCTGCTCATGGTCTGTTCCGTTGTGGCCGGGGTCTTGTGCTAGATTCCGTTCGTCTGTTTTTGTGTTGTCTTCAATTGCTTGCTGATTCTGGTCTGCGTGTGGTAGTTCTTGGACTGTTGGCTCTTGTGTCTCTTTTTCTAGTTCTTTTTTCTTATGCTCCAGTTCAGTAGTCTTCGTCTGTTCCAGTTCTGTCGCTTTCCCCGATCCTTCCTCTTTCGCTACTCCTTCTAGTCCCTCCCCCTTTACTCCAACCTGGCTCTCCAGTTTCATGTCGTGCGAGTCCTCCGGTGTCGACCCGGCTTGCTCGAGTCCTTCGGCCTGTGTATCTGTGGTCAGTCCATGCTGGTCTGTTCCTTTTGTTTCTTCTGTCAACTGGTTCGTGCTCATCTTGTCTAGGATATCGATCGCTCGAGTTCGGTGTGGTTCTGAAGTCTTCGAGTCAATCCAGTAGGGCAGTAGCAGCAGTAGCAAAACCCCCGAGTGGTACGTCACAGCCCGCGGAAACACCCCGACAGACCGGTGGTAGCACGGGGAGTCAGCGGGGGAACCGATACCGTCCACTGACACCCAACGCGACCAAGGTGAGATTGACTGCTTCAGCATCTATCAAATTGGTACATCAGATTCACTAACATTATTACTGACCAGCCAAAGACTGGTACCATCACACAATTGGGGGATGCTATGGTGGCCCAAGGCCAATCCACAAAACAATCCACTTGAAATTTGCCTCGCTTTGGGTCTCCTTTTGGATGACAGTTCTCCTATTTGCAAGAAATCACAAACTTAAGGGTACATATTATTTCATGTAAGTATAAGAAAAATATTTCATAAAATACATAAAAATGGAATTAATAAGTAAAGTAAAAATACCTTAGAGGCAGATAATACTGCTTGATGAATAAAGAAAAGCCATAATAATTATAGGGGCTGGCTTAATCCACACCAAGAAATGACTAAATCCACTCCAAAAATGGAGTGTACATAATTTCACTCCAAAAATATTGGAGTGGGCCATAGCTCACTCCAAAAAAATTAGAGTGAACTATACTTCACTCCAAAAAAATTGTAGTGAACTATACTTCACTCCAAAAAAGGCCCATTTTTGGAGTGAACTATAGTTCACTCCAATATTTTTGGTGTGAACTATGGTTCACTCCAGTATTGGCTCATATTCACCTAAAGAAAATGGAGTGCCATTGGGTGCACTCCACAACATACTGGAGTGAGCATGTGTTTTCACATGAATATTCACACCAACTTCTCCGCTTTGGATATCATCCAAGTCCCCCTCTCCTCACCAGGTTCCCTTCAACAATCAACTAACCACACCTTTGGACTAGTTGATATCATGTCTCACCTCACCAACACCTCACCAGTCATAAAAAACAACCCTGTCAACCCTCACAACAGCACTAACCGCTTGATCACCTTGGATAACTCAAATGATGGCACTATTGCTACCCCAGATCCAACCAAAACCAGTTTAATGGTCTCTCCAGCAGTGTGGAAGAAGTTGAAAAACATGCTTGCCATGTACTTGGCACCAACCCCATCTGCCCCTCCTTCCACCCTTGATAGATCCTCCCCAACTGTCACCAAAAGAACCATTCAATCTTCCCCAATTGTCAAAGCTCAATCCCCCCAACCATCAAAGAACCCAACAAGAGCGACTCCAATCACAAAAGCAAGGTTTTTCTCCCAGAAAACATCCTTGAATCCACCAACAATACTAGTTGTGGTAACCCTGATAGTTGCCAGAAGCAAGTAGGCTGTTTGGACCATCAAGATCCAAATGATTTGATTGACTCTGTCAGCAACCTTGCAATGTTGATCACTGATCCACAGGGCTTCAATTTCACTACTTCAGGTATTTATCTTCTGCTCTCCTTCTCATTCACACTCTTATCTGTTATTCTTAAATTTATAACCACCAGAATCCTTGCTGACAATCCTATATATTGTTCTTCTCCATGAATTACCTCCCTGTAGAGTCAATGGAGCCCCCTCTCGTAACTTGATTTTTGATCAGGGACAGTCTACTTCAATTTTGTCAAATCTGGGCAAAGACACACGGTTATGCAGTCTCTAAGTCACACTTGGTCCCCAAAAAGAATGTCTATATTTGCTGTGATTGAAGTGGAAAGTACAAGGGAAAGAAAACCAATTTATCAGGCCAAAAAACTGCTGGTTTGAAGACCAACTGCCCATTTGAACTGAAGGTCTCTATACCAACCAGCAAGAAAATCCCCAATAAAACTTGGACATTGGAAGTTCAACATGGAGCTCACAACCACAATCCATCCCTGGGGGATGCTTCCCACACAACTCACAGGTGACTTCAACCAGAGCAAGTCCTGGAGGTTTAACATCTCTACAACTCCAACCTCAAGCCAGCACAAATACTTCTTTGGCTACAAACCTCAGATGATGGGACCCTCACAACCAATGATAACATCAATCATGTCCTAAAGAAGCGCCTTAGTGAGGAACTGGCCCGCAGGACCCCTGTCAAAGCGCTTGTGTGTGTACTGAAGAAATCAAATTGGTTGTGGGAAGTGAAGGTTAATACGAGTGGCTCAATTCAGAATCTGTTCTTTGCTCACCCTGCCACAATCCACCTTGCTAGCATCAATCATCATGTGGCACTTCTGGACGCCACTTATAAAACAAATTGCTACAAAATCCTCTTATTACAAGTTATTGGCCAGGCCGCAACCAATCAATGGTTCTCCATTGGTTTCTGTTTTTTAACTTATGAGGACAACAACTATTTATGGGCAGTCCAAATCCTCAAAAAGCTTATCTTGAAGGGTGTTACTCTCTACAAGAAGGGTGAAAATCAGAAGAAAGTCTGACTGGTTTTCCCCATTTTTTCCTTTCTCTTTTTCTCTTCTTTTTTTTTCTCTTCTTTTTTTTCTCTTCTTTTTTTTCTCTTCTTTTTTTCTTTTTGTTCTTGGGTGATTCTCAATTGCCCTTTTTTCCAAGTTTTGTGGTTTTAATTGCTAAAAGAAAGACCAGACTAAAAATAGAAACAAAGTTAGACATAATGGAAATAAAACAAAGAAACATGAAAAAAGATGAAGAATTTGAGAAATGAGTTGTACCTGAGTAGATAGATTTATATTCTATGAGTTAACACTAGACACTGTGTGATGATGAGAGTTAATGGAATAATTAAAATAGAAACAAAAAAGATTAATCAGATTTTGAGACGAAGAGAAAAAAATAGAGATGAATTCCAAGAGTTGATGACAAGTGGATCAGGCTTTTCTCACCAAAGTAGGATGAGGACTTGATGTGAATAATTGTTTTATTTTGAGATTTAGTGGTTGATGAGTTTTAGTTGTTGAAAAGATGATTTGATTTGGTTGATGAGTTTGATAGCAAAGAATAAAAAAAGAATGAAAAAAAAAGAATAGAGAAGTGTTTAAAAAGAGAAATAACAAGAAGGAAGATTGATTGTTGGGTGAGTTTTATTTAGATGGATGATGTTAATAGGAAAGCAGGGAGTGGATGTAAGTCAAGTAAGTAGCGGGGAAGAGATCACAGTTGGTCAGAGGGAAAGAGGAGAGATCAAAGAGAGAGCACGCAGGAGGTTTTTTAAGTGCAATGGAACTGAGTGTAGGGGAAGTTCCAAGTTTGAAATAAATAGATTAAATTTGAAATCAGCACATCTGTGCATGAGTTTGAATTTGAGAAAGAATTCACAGAGGTTTCACTGTCCAAATTCCAACACTTTTGAACCCTTTTTTTTCTTCCCTTTCACCCCATTTTTCCAGTACTTTCTTGTTCATATATTTGTGAAATAACAAAGATAATTGCCATGTGTTTTCTGAGTGAGCCTCTTTAATTCACTCCAATTTTTTTGGAGTGACCCTCTGGGCACTCCAAATTTGGCAGAGATTTAGAGTGCCCAAATTATTTTTTGAGATCAAGACAAACCAATGTTGGAGTGAACTTATGTATACTCCATTTTTGGAGTGGATTTAGTTATTTCTTGGTGTGGATTAAGCCAGCCCCTAATTATAAAAATAATTTGAATGCTATAATAATTTAGAAACTGCATGTTAGGCCAGTAACATTATCATTAGCTTTGTGTAAGAAGCTTGATGTAAGAAAAATAGCTATAATAAATAACATTACTTTATTTTAGTTAATAATAGAATATTGGTATATGATTCCCTTAAATGTTATGTTCAATACCTGATAAGAGAGTATAAGGAAAGATAATCAAGAATAATAATAATCAAATTATTCTGATTGAAGCTAAGAATAGGTAATGATGAAGTTACTCACCTGTTAATGGTGAAGTAATTCTCTTAAGTATATCAATCTTGGAAGTATGCTGTATTCTAGAAAAAAATGATTTGCAAATAAATATAATAACAGTTATTTATTATATCAAAAAGATTGTTGATACAATAAACAAAGATTATTGACTTACATAGACGAGTTGTTCTGGTATATTTTGTTTTCTTCCTTTTGCTTTCTTTGACCTAGTTGATTTGGAAGACTAATTGAGTGATCATCAAATCATTGATGATATCTCAAATCCTTACTGATGGCTTCAGTGACTTCATCTAAAATTTTACAACCACTTTGCTTGTTTACTCTTATATCAGGATTTGATGAACCTGTCACAGAAGAAAATAAAGATGAATTAAAGGAAAAACACAAGTTTTTAATTATTCATATGAGTAAACATACAAATATTCAACTCACTAAGATTGTTTCTTTTCAAAGAACTACAACTGGGAATAGAATTCCAACACTATTGAAACACCCAAGTGGTGGATCCAGAAAAAATGTGCCTGTAACACACACAGTGGGATTCTACAAAAGGCTCTGGATGTCTTGAGCTTCCCAGTTGAGTTTTTGCATGGCTGATTCTTTAAATTTATGTCACAACACTGACATGTAATCTATCTTGGTTGATGTGGGACATGTGTTTTCCTTTGGCCGTCACTATGTACAGTTGACTCCCTATTACCCCATATACTTATTAACCCATGGAAAAATTGTGCCACCAATTTGGTGGGCGGGGAAATTTGAGCTTAACTCAGAGGTCCCTATAGCTCCGTAACCCATACCATTTTTTGGGAAAAAAACTGGAACTTCATGGGTTAATAGGGATATTTTTTGCTGGCTTTCTTTAGGTTCTTTAGCCCAACAGTCATCGAAATTCTCTGTTGGCTTGTCTTTTTTCTCACACTAGGCCTTCCTATTGCCCTCCTTTCTGACATGTGATTTTCTCATGCCTTGTCATAGGCAAGGATGGGCTTGTACATACTTATTTGCATAGCTATGCCTGTTCCTTTCCCGCTTTTCTTCTAGAAATTGTTTCCAAAACATTCCAACCATGATGGAAGAACCAATACCAATCCCCAAATATGTGTATCCCAATGGAAATATCTTATCATTTCGTATCTCTAATACCTCTGGAGAGTCTGAAACACTCTCTTTTCAACATTTGATTGATGAAATATCACTCAATATCTTGGAAAGGCGGTTTGTGGCAATGAAAACTGAGGCTGAAAAAAATAAGGCGGCTTTGAAGGTTAACCAGAGAGGGAAATCTTACTAGTGAAGAAGAGGAGTGGCTTGATAACAAAGGAAACTTGATTGACGAATTCATGTTGATGGAACACCTCAAAGATATCAAACCAAATGTCCAACACATATTGATCAGTCGAGCCAATGTTGAGATAATCACAAAGATCAATGCCTTTCAAGCTGCAGAAATCAAAGAGAAAGCACCAATCAAATCAAAAGCAAATGCTCCTTCATCAAAGAAGAACATCAATCACACAGCCCCTTTGCCAAAAAAAAACACTTGGTTAAAGAAAAGTTAAATCTTAAGTCAGCATCAAAGTCTTTGAAGAAATTGGTCAGAGCAACCATTGCCCAAAAAATTGAGGTCCTCAACTGGCATTGGAAGAACGTCGGAAATCAAAAAAAGACTGCCCAGCATTTTTTGAAGATTTATCCGGAAATTGGATTCAAACAGCCGCTGGTCTCAGCTTGGGTTGCCAATGAAGATTGAATTTGCAAAAAAGCAGAAACAGCTGCTTCTCATTACACGCGTGTGAGGGTCACCCAGGTTCCACAGATTGAGGAGATGCTTGATCAATGGGTGACTCAAGCACTTCATAGTCACCTGACTATCACTGGGGACGTGATCTGTGCCAAGTGGCAAGAATTTGCAACAATGGAGAAGATCCCATCCAACAAATGGCTCAGCTTGAGTCAAGGATGGCTGACTTGCTTCAAGGCTTGTCACCAGCTTCAATCATTTAAAAAGCATGGTGAAGCGGCACAGGCCAACAAGCAAGTCATTGAAGATGAAAGAAAACGGGTCACAGAACTGCTCAAAGGATATCCCAGAAGGGATATCTGGAACATGGATGAGACTGGTCTCATGTATTTGTCAGTCTTCTTCATAATGTTCAATCTTATTTACATCTGATTGATATTTTTTCTATATCTTTGTAAAGTATGCCTCCAGATCAAGGCTTGGCTAAAGAGAAATGTAATGGCCTGAAAGCCAATAAGACTCAAATATCAATTGCTGTAACTTCAAACTCCAATGGATCCAAAAAGCTACCCTTACTTTTCATTGGGAAGTGGGCAAAACCAAAGGCTTTCCACAAGAAATCCGGTTCTGCCCTTGGATTTGACTACCATTTCAACAAGCGGGCTTGGATGACAACCAATATCTTCCACCACTGGCTTTCTCAATTCAATAGTCAGATTAAAAGTTAAAAGAGAAATATCTTGCTCTTTGTGAACAACTTTTCCACACATTCTCTCCCCAAGGGTGGTCTTTCAAACATTCAACTAGAATTCTTTTCCCCAAACTTGACTGCCCACATTCAACCAATGGATGCCGGTATCATCAAAGCATTCAAGTCACATTACAAGCAGTGTTTCATCTCAAAGTCTATCCAACAATATGATCAGGGTGTTCCAATCACCAAGGTGTACAACATTGATCAATTGGCTGCCATGCATCTTAGCCGCCTGGCATGGCAAAGTGTATGTGCAGCTGTGATTGAAAAATGCTGGAATGACACTGGTATATTTGGTCACTCCACTTTTCCAGGCCTCAACACAGATGATCATGTGCTAGAGAAGCAAATTAATTGGCTTCAGTCGGTTGGTCTTGTCAAAGAAGTCAATCAAATGTCTATTTCCGAGCTTCTCAATCCAGCTGGCAAGTCTGAATACACTATGTGGACTTCTGAAGAGATATTTCAATCAGTCAAGGATGTAAGAACCAAAGAAGACAATGATGATGACAACAGTAGATCTGAAGAACCACCTCAACCTAAACTAACTGCAAAAGAAGTCTTCAAGGCAATCTCAATCATCAATGACTACATTGAGAGCAACGCAAGTGAGACTGTGGATAAACTCAACCAATCAATGGAAAGCTACTCAAAGCAACTCATTGATCACTTGATTGCTACTGCTCAACAAATGACAATCACATCATTTCTCCAACCTGTCAATTCCAAATGATTTTGGCTATTTTCCTCTCAGTTTCTATGTTTCCTTTTTTCCTCAATGCTCCTGATTTTTTGTGATGTTATTATTATAAAAAATACTCTAGCAATACAACGTTACATCTCCGCAAGGAGTCACTAAAACACCTCTCTCTTATCCCATGTACATCATGGGATAGGCGAGCCATAGATGCCATTAACCCATAGAATTCATGGCTTAATAGGGTGTATTTATTTACCCATGATTTCATGGCTTAATAGAAACTTTCACTATTAACCCATGATACTCCTAACCCATAGCTAAATTGGTCCACCAAGGGGTATGGGTGAATAGGGAGTTGACTGTAATAGAAACACAACACCGTCTCAACTCAGTTTCTGTCACTAGGGGTTATATGATGGTTGCTTTTTATTCCAAGAATAGCTTGATCAAGCCTGGCATGATCAAGAAATGGAAGGATGGTCATAATGAAAGTATAACATAATTCAAAGTAAGAATCATCTTTAGTATATGATAACTTTAAAAGGTAGTCAGAATAGTCTAACATAAATTAGGTTGTCAGAATATTCTAATATTATTTTGTGTCTCTGTATAATCAAATAACATATGTTTTGAATGTAAAAAAACAAACAGGTACCTGCAGTACCCACCAAAAATACAGCCATTACCCGCCGGCGGGTGCTGTGTACAGGTACAGGTCAAAATCTGTGAAAAACACCCCAGGTACCTGGGTCCACTTGGTGATCCTTAATCATACCCCTGCCAAAAAAATTATGTTTATGCAGTTAGAGCATTTGCATTCCTTGGGTTGAATTACCCCGGCTAAGATTATTTAACCTGATCAGCAACCACATTGCATCCGGGTCAAAATGCACTTCCAGCAGAATTCACTGGGCTGAAATCATCCCAGTTGAACTGGGCTGAAATCATCCCAGTTGAACTGGGCTGAAATCATCCCAGTTGAAATGGGCTGAAATCATTCCAGTTAAAATGGGCTGAAATCATCCCAGTTAAACTGGGATGCACTAAACCAATTTAAACTTGGTTGATCTTGACCAATTCAATACAAATCCAATGCACCCCCCCCCCCTTCCAATTCTATTTCATTGTTTAATATCAACCAAGTTCAATTTGGTTGGGTGCATCCCAGTTTAACTGGGATGATCTCATCCCTGTAAATTATGCTGGAAGTGATATGCC
Source organism: Puccinia brachypodii (assembly GCA_019395275.1). NCBI lineage: Eukaryota > Fungi > Basidiomycota > Pucciniomycetes > Pucciniales > Pucciniaceae > Puccinia > Puccinia brachypodii. The sequence goes on from LUKR01001123.1 coordinate 11,634, forward strand.
AAAAAGTCAAATTTCTGGTTAGCAGTCCTCAAATTTGACAACTGCTAACCTGGCAGGTTGAACAGTTTCACGCGCAGGCCTGACCAAATATGGCACAGGCCTCTCAGGTCACCTAACTTATGCAAAATGATTGCCAAGCAGGTTAAGTTGACCTGCCCACTAACCCAAGTTTTTAAACTGGTCAAGTTGACTGCACAAATTTGAATGCTTTTATGAACCTACATCTCTTTTTTCAATTTTGAAAACCATTTTATTTGAATATCTTTCAATCAGGTTTTTATTAATATTGCTAGCAGAAAAATAAAAGAAAAGAAATCAGAAGTCTTCCCAGAATAAGAGTTCAAAAAAGAAAGAAGGAGAAAAGAGAAATAAATAATTAGAATTTTCTCTAGCAATCAAATCACCCTCCCAGATCATTATAGCCCAGTTCCAGATACCCCCAAGATTGTTACCATCAAATTATTTCTCATTTAATCTTAATTTTATAAACCATTTTTAATGAGGAAAGAAGAGAAGAAAAAAAGTCAGTTTTTTTAAATGATCTAATATAGAATAGGGGGTATCAAATATACCAAATCCACAGTTGGAAACCAGTCAATTATCTAAAAATAAAATTCTTCATCAGTGGTTCCCAAAGCATGACAGGTGAACAACTAACAGGTTTTGAAAATGGTGGATTTTTGAAAACCAGTCAATTACATAATGGTGGATGTGGTCATATTTGATACCCCCTAATGAATGAAAATGAATACTTAATTATAGGGGGTATCATATATGAGAAATGTAAAATCTTAAAACCTCATTATCATCTAACCCAACCCACCATTGAAAATGAAAATATTCTCAAAAGCAGGACTTCCAATGCTTCAAAATAGACATAACCACACCTTTCAAAATTGTGCATTAGTTTAAGAGTAGATGAGGTTTGAAGTTTTCAGATTTCTCACATTTGATACCCCCTATTTACATACAAAAAATAAAAATAAAACAAGGAATAGATAGATAGATTTAATACTAGTATGTATAAAACATAACTAAATAAATAAATTATGAGAGAAAACCAAGAATTAAATAAGTTGGATATTTTAATTAAAAATACCACCCCCCCCCCAAAAAAAAAAAAAGATTGAAGAGTAATAATGTGAGTTAATTGATAGATAAAGATAAAGATATATATATATATATATAAGATAGGGGGTATCGAATATGACCAAATCCACCATTACTTAATTGAAGGGTTTCACAAAATCCACCATTTCCAAATACAACAATAAAAATCCCAAAAAAGCTACTTGTTTGAAGCGGACATGTAAAATATAGTGGCAAAAATACTATTTATGCCAGCAAAATTTTTGATATCCATTTGAAAAACCACATTTCTACGTTCAAGCTGTTCATCAACAAATCATCACCAAACAACCCTTCTAAGCATTCCAACTACAAACATCACCAAACAACCCTGACCCATCACCTCCAATACTTCACCTTTCCATGAATAAAGTAATACCCTTCTGCTGATTGGAACACTCTTCATTTGTACCTGGCATTTTTTTTCTTCACATTCTCCAATTAGCATGCCTCCTAAACAAACCAAAGCTCAGAAGAAATCAACTGGGAAGGTACCAAGTATGACTTCAAAGAAGACAAAATTGAAAAAGAAGGCTGAAATTGTTGAAGAACTCCCAACAACTCAATCCCACTTAAAGCAAGAAGACTACCAAATAATTATTAACTGGCTCTGGGACAAAGATAACTACAAATCTTGTTTTGGAATGGATAAGGCTCCACCAGTGGGAAGACCTGTCAAAGGTAAGATCAACGGTTATGAGTTAATCACTATTAATCTTAGGAATCAATCACCTTCCAAGATCTTTCTAACTGATTGACAAATGAAGGATTGTTTCAAGACATACAAAGCAAAGTTCAAGAAAGCACATACAAAATTGTTATCTAACGGCTTTGGATTGACACCCGCCGACAAGAAGAAGGGGCTCAAAACTATCAAAGACAAGCTGGACAACATTTGTCCTCTCTATTCTAGGATGCATGAGTTACTCTGCCAACAACCCAATGCCAATCCTTTATGCAGGGCCAATGCTGAGGATTCTCAAGAAATATCTGACTCCGAGGTTGATGATTCATCCAGTTCATCCAATGAATCCAGTGATGATTCTGATTCTGTGGCCATTGATCCTTCTTTGAGGGAGCCAATGAATAGTACTTGAGCTCCAACTGGAACTCAGTTAGATGTAGAGAACTTGCCATGGCAATCAGGCCAAAGTGAGGTATGTGATTATCACTCACTCAATCTTACCAACCCATTTGATGTTCACCTCTCCGTACAATCCTTTATGCTCCCCATGGGAATCTAAATCTACCTGAAGAGGAACAAATACAACAAGATCAGAACAAATTAGATGTAAGTATGCTTTTCTGTTCTCAATATTGTGGTCAAAACTAAATAACATTGGCATTTATAACCAGGGAAACACTAGATTGCTTGATGAAGAACAACAATCAGATGGTCTGCCTTCTGGCAATGAGTTTCTTGGTCCGACCTCAAATTCAAACGACAAGGATAAAGGAGTCCAGTCAGCTTCAAACAATTTTAATCTGGAGGAACAAGGTGCATCTCCAACAAAAAAAAGTGGATCCAAGAGAAGACGCAAAAGCCAAGCTGGCTTTGGACAATCCTACCAATGAAGATCAATTGGATGAGATATACTCCCCATGAAAGAAGAAGGCCACACAGAAGACAACCAAACGCCAACCCTCTTTAACCTCTGCTGAACACGCCCTGGATGGAGATACTGATATCAATGATGAAGAT
>LUKR01001126.1:0-14446 GCA_019395275.1 Puccinia brachypodii
AGTTACTTGGGACATGTCAGGTACTGTGACATGGGCTCTGTGGCTGACAAATTGGCACAAGAGGTGTCAATTTTTGAGGAAAATTACCTCTGTGGCATTCATCAGTGCCTTCTCTTTATCAGTAAGGATTACCTCTGGGACATGAGGCTCCAGAACCAATTAAAGCTGCTCCAACACCCAGGTGAAGTAATCCTCCTTCTCCAGAGATATGAAGGCAAAGGCAAAGGTGAATGTTTTGCTTGAAGAATTGATTCCAGCAATATGCAAGAGCGGCATCTCAAATTGATTTGTCTTGTAAGTTGTGTCAATAAGGATGCAAGTAGGGTGTTGTATGGCCAGATTGATGGAGTTGAGTAAGGTGAAAAAACGGATCCTAGCTGGTTCAGATTATGGCCAGTGGTGGATTCAATTTTTTAATAAAATTTGTTACTCTTGAGGTAATCAATCATAGCTTCCATTGGCCTTCTTCTTCTCCCGGTAGTTGAAATTGTGGATGGCCCTCAATGGCGCGTGCAGAACCTCAGAATCTTTTTTCATTATTGAATTCTTGATTTGAAGAGGGGAAACCCCAGCATTTGTCAGATCCTTGATATGGTTGCCTTGAGCATGGGTGAAACGGCGGTGAAAGAGGTGTGCAGAGGGGTGAGTTGATTGTGGATGATTGTGATTGGGATTACAAATTTTGAGGTCCCACTTCTCTGTTTGGGTGTTGTATATGGTAGCTAATCAGAAGGGGCAGTTGGTCTTCCAAGTCTTGTTTATGCTGGGTCAACGGGGGGCAACAGCATAATCATCATTGCCGTCATATTTGTTTTCTTCTTTTGACTTGGTGGGTTTTATTTTTATTTCTTGAGTCACATTATTTTTGTGTTCTTTTTCATCCTCTTCATCTTCTGACTCTTCTGGTTTTTGGTGATTTTGGTGAGGACAATACTTCCCAGACTTTTTGCACTGGAAAACATACTGTTGTTGACCTTGAACCAGATAATTTTTTCCCAAGACAATGGCAAAGCCATTGTCACAAGAAAAAACTTGTACGCTCTTGTAGCATTTGTCCTTAGAGTCATGGCTTTGGAGGGGAGGCACAGGGATTGGTGGAAAGTCTGTAGTTGCCGCTTCAGTTGTACTAGTAGCTGTAGTCGGCTCTTCTCTTGGATTCAGCTTGGTACTAGTGTCTATTACCAAGTCTACCACTGGTGATTGTTGTGAAAAAACATGTAAAGTAAACAGTAAATTAATTGGTGAATGGAAGAGAAAAAAAAGGACCCTAGAGGGCACACCAGCCAGCAACAGGAGAATTAATGTGCCAAGGGGAGGGACTTACCTTGTTCCAAGACTTTGACCAACGAGTTGCTCATGTTTCCTTATAATATTTCCTCACAAATTTGGGTGTGGTTGGAATTTGTGTTGACATGAATTCCACCCATGAAAAATTAAAAATAAAACATTTCAGTGTTTGTCACAAATACACATGCATGCTCTGTTTTTTGTGGTACACTGCTGCTGCAAAAACTTTCTTTGTGGAGCGTTGTTCATCATTCTTCCACAACAAACATGTAATTGGATATCAGATATCCAATTCAGCCTTGAGGACGCTGAATTAATTATGGAGGGCTCTTTGGGACTATATCTATTGATTGCCCAACTCAGAATAGGCATTCTATGTATTTAAGTAATTAAATAAATCCAGGTGACACAAAGTAAATTTCTGCTGCGTGTCATCTGGGAATTGAGGTGACACAAAGAATTTTTCAGGTGGCACAAAGTAAGTCCCTTTTTAAAACAGGGGTCTAAAAGCAGGGGTTTTTTGATGTCCCTCTATTCAGGTATTGTCAGAGCTGTGGTTGTACAGCAGTGATTAGCACGGAGATGGATGATCCAAGGTGACTGTTGACGTAAATATTCCTGTAAAAAGGAATCATCAATCAGTAAAGTCTTGCACTGAGAGGCTTGCTGTTAAGCGCATCCAAATCAAAAGCCAGTGTTAATAGGCAACTAGGGAATAACACACCTAGGTTTGTGATAATCCAGGTGGATTAGTGGGATAAAAATAAGAGATACTTTAACAGAATTGTGTATAAGAATCCAGTATTGTTGAGGGGTGGAATATGAGCTGCAAGTCAGACTGCTACGTGTTGTATAGGCTTTCACAGGGTTAATAGATTCTGGGGATTAATCACACAAAGTAAGGGTGATTCTATATTCAAGGAATAACCCAAAGGGTACCTGTGGGCGCTCACAGATGTGAGCCAAGGCAGGGGAGCTTTGGGGAGGAAAGATCAGTAATGATGGGGATCTGTGATAACAGATCCTCTAAGGAAAACCTGGCCCTGGGCTAGATGGGTATTAGTATTAGACTAGATGTTCAGCTAGGCCTTGGAATAATTCCTGGGCTACTCTGATCCAAGAGTAGTAGATCTTCCTGGGTGAATCAGAGTGTAATATAACTATCATACTCTGAATAACAATACATAATAATTAACCTTTCAACTGGTTAATAATACTATGGAGTATTAATACATTTAACCTTTGAACTGGTTAATAATATTATGGAGTATTAATACATTTAAACTTTGAATGGTTAAGTAATAAGAAGTGTCAATACAATATTAATATTCTGTGGGCGCTGTAAAAATTTAACAATAAGGGAATGTAGTGTACATTAATTGAAAGATAAGTTAATGTAAGAGAGGGTTACAGATAAGAGAGCTTATCTGTGAAAGATGTGTAACTTGCAGTTACTTGGGACATTTCAGGTACTATGACATGGGCTCTGTGGCTGACAGGTATCTTGCAGTGCAGATGATTTAGATATCTCATTTTAATCACTGGGGCCTGCAAGCAGGGGTGTTTTTATTCCCAGGAGTGATGAAAAGGGGCTTAGCAAAAGGGATGTAAGCTAGTATTAAATACCTACTAAGCTCCTTATGACTCATATGGCTGAAACCTGGTATGCTGAAGGCGCCTTAATTGGTGGCTCTTGAGCGTCTTAACTGGTGGTTGAGTTTCTGGGAGTTTGGGTGAAAGGTTGCTGAGGAGAAATCTAGGGATAAGGTCAATAACTTACTGTTTCTAAATGTTGGGTGACTGTTGGTACTTATCTGTGTGGCTGGTTTTCTCTGTTCTTTTTCTCATTTGGGGGGTAATAGGGGGCTCTTTTATATTCCTTTGATCCCCTGTAGGCGGCACAGAATAGCTCTCATTCATTTTGGCCACACTGGCGTATTCAAGGACCTTGGTGTGTCACCTGTTGTCATATGACATTTCCTTTTTATGAGGATCATTCCAGGATGTGTCCTGTAACTCTTGCTACTCTTACTATATATTTATTATGTGTAATAAGAGTGCAGAGGTGTTCATTTGGCGCCATTACTGTGCTTCTCTCAAATCACTAGGGGTCTTGCATGTCAAGGGTGCCTTCTCAAGTCCCGTGTGCTGGTGCTATACTATGCACAGTGCGCAGTAAGCAATCTTTGACTAATTACACATATCTTGGCGTAACTTCTAACCTATGCACAACACCTCAATTCTACCTCCAGAATTGGGGGTTTAGCCAGTTTACATAGCCAAACCCCATGCTTTGTTTTGAGAAATACCTCCTATACGTTTGGGGGTACTTTACACAAGCAGGGAGGTAAAATACAGGGGTACTGTAAGCAAGGTCTAATATTTCTTTCTTCTTCATTATTATTTTCTGCATTTTTTATAATATTTTATTCTTATTTTGTTGCTAGTAATGATATTTCTGGATATTATTGCTAGTGATATTTTTAGAGGATTGGAAAAAAAACACCTGGGAATTGGCAAACAACACCCAACAACTGTTGAAGGACGGTTGGCGGGTTTCCTTTTTCCAATTTGACCCCTGCGTTTGGGTGTTGTCCAAACAAATGTAAATAACTTTTTTTAATATTTTTTTGACGGTTCATGGGTAGAAGGGAATATCTTCCAAAGCCCTGATCAAATCCCAATTCCTATCTTGCCAGTCTACTTCTTGGAAGCAACATGTTTAATATTTTATCAGGTTGTGTGTTAGGCTCCTGATTCCAGGGCAAGCTGTCCAGATACACCAGCAAGACTGCACTTCTTTATCTCAACAACTTAAATTCAAGTGGCATCACTATGATGAACCGGCAGTTTCAAACAGACACATTGTAAGATGTTTTATTATTATTTATTTATTTTGTAAAGAAGCTTTACATGAAGAGTAACAGATTATTTTATTTAGTTTTTTTTTGTGTGTGTCTTGGAATCCAAGCGCTTAAGCCTGTGTACCCAATTCAATTGGTGGGTTGAGTTGAAAGGTTCTCATGAGAGTGACCTGGATCAACAAGAATATTCTATGGGCGGTAGAGCAGAGATTGGGCCTTTATGACTTTAACCTCCAAGGTTAGCATCATGAAACAGCCCTTATGAACTTCCAAGAATATAGTACCACTTAGAGTACATTGCACCCAAGACCATAAAGAGGATTTCATTATTGCAATTGTTAGGCTATTCAAAGTATACCTGCCTTCCGTTTTGAGAAGACAAGTTTTTATCCATCTCTCCCTGATAAAAAATATTAAAATATTAAAAAAATTTATTTACATTTGTTTGGACAACACCCAAACCCGGGGCTTGAATCGGAAAAACAACACCCGCCAACCGTCCATTGGCGGTTGTTGGGTGTTGTTTGCCAATTCCTGGGTGTTGTTTTTCCAATCCTCTATTTTTATAATTTATATTTTTTTTGTTTACTTTTTCTGGTTGACCTGAATGAGCAGCCAGATGAAAAATATAAATCACATAGGTTTCTCTTTAAGCAGCCTTGAATAGTTAATTTTAGTCCAAAAATTGAGACTAGTTGGATTTATCCATCTAGATCTTCTTCAGTTTCTTTTGAATAGGAGAGTGTTGAGACATTTACTCCACTTTATTCTCCAGCAACCTTTAAGGTCTACAACTGTTGAGACATTACTTACAAGCAGAATAATAAAAAACTCAAACCTCTTCTCTCACTTTTCTCCTATTTTATTTCTGATTATTCCCTTGAAATAAATATTGTTGACCCCTTATCTTGTGTCTTGTTGTCACTAAAGAGACCCAGGCTGACAATACAGAAGATACAGCACTGCATTCAAGATCAGGTGACCTTTTGCCTGGTAACAAAGGTTACATGCATGATCTTCTGTGTTTCATGTGCACAGCCTTCAGAAAAGTTCAACTGCCCCTCTACTCCAATATTTGGGGTTCAAAGCCTCTCTGCCAACTTTCATCCCTCCATTATTCCCTCTACATCAAATAATGATCTCCACCACTTTCACACATACTGACTTCTGCACACTAATAGTAATAACAAGAAAGTTTAAAAGAGTTAAAGGTAGAAAAACCATCCCTTATATCATATCCTAGCATAAATAATACACCGCAGTCCTTTGTTCCATTCCTGGTGGAGACATAGTCTCCCAACTCACACTTCCATCCCACTATGCCATTATACTAATCCGCTGTCATAACCACCCTTTGATATTGCTCCACCTGGTTTAACCTCTTCCATGTGCTTTTGGTATAGACATAGGTATGGATCACCACACCATGAGTGATGGTTGCCATTAAATATTGCAGATTTTTCCAAAGACACACAAGAATCTAGATTATTTTGTGCCTTCCGCAGCACCAAATGAGTAATCCATATGTGGCAATTTGAAAAAATTGCCCCTAAACTGCAGAGAGCATTTATATTCTGCTGAGGATAGTAAGCTGAGATTTTGTGGGCCTCAGAAACAATGGCACTTGTGATAGATTTGATGACCGCTGGGAAAAAATAGTTGGGGCCAAGTAAATGGGACTTGATGTAAACATGAGATGATTTAATTCTAGAAGTGACCCAGTGATCAAAGTGAGGAAGATTTTTTGTCCAAGTGTTTGAGTATTTTTTAGCAACCAGGAGCCAATTAGAAGTCATGTATTTCTGGAAGGGTTCTCCATATTGATCTGCAAATCTTTCAAAGCTAGCACAGAAATCACCAGTTGTACTAATTTTAATCAGGTTTCTCCAATGAGAAAGCATGTCACCCTCTTTCTTCTTGTATTTGATTAATTTGGCTCCCTTTGCCATTGAATTCTTACTAATGAACCAGGTGCACAACATATGGTTGGAGTTGGGGAAAGTTGTTCCAATAGAATTAATGAGAGCTTGTTCTCTGTTATTTAAAAAAACTTCTTGAAGGGGAATGGTGGGGAAAGTTTCAAGGGCCCAGCTGTAAAAAGCTTGAGTCTCCTCAGCTAGAAAACAGAAAGCTGCACTGAAAGATGTGTAAGCTCCAGTGATGCTGGAAATATGAAGGAGGGGAATCTTGTGTTTGTTTGTCATGTAAGTACAATTGAGAAGAAGCACAAAGTTATAGTGTGTCAGGAGTTGAACCAAGAGATTGTGACAGAGGAAGAGTCCTTTAATTTTGCCAGATTCATCTTGAGATTGGGGAGGTGATTTGTGGAATTTAATTATTGGGTTGAGTCCTCAAAGGGATTCTGCAAAATCTTTCTTTCTGTTGGAGTAAATAGTAGTAATAGTGGCCAAAATCATCTTGTCCAGGTGCAATTTCTTGAGAGCTTCTAGAATTTAGCGGGTTTCAATCCAGCATTGCTTAGTTTCTTCATTTCATTGTAGAGTCTAGTTGAGAGTTTACAGTTGGCAGGGTGGGCTGAGGCGGATCCAGAAAGGGGATTATTATGGTGAGCATTGGTAGCAGTCAATTTCCAATAATTGCCACGCGTAAGGGCCAACAGAAATAGGAGGAAGGGACACTGACAGACAATGCTCCAGAGGCGTACCAATACGGCATGGAAACTTCTCCTGACTAAAGTCTTGGGCAGTTTCCAGCTTGATTCCTGGTATCACTATCAAGGTGGCAAGGTTTGTTGAGTTGCTGGTTTCTTACCTGTCTGGGGGCGGTGCCAGGGCCCTGTGGTGTCTCTGTCTTCAAACTGTTAGAACTCGTTTTTTAGAGACAAAGGAGTCCAAGAATGTGTTTGACTCAAATCAGGCCAGCATTTGGCGAGCGTGCAAATTGCCTGTGGTGAATGGTGTTCTCAACCCAACTGTAGATCAGGCTTGGAACCAGACAACGGTCTGGTGGGAGCTGCAACTCTGGGGGGTTGGGAGGCAGAGAGAGACCTGGACAAGCTAGCCCCAACTCCCAAACCTTGATGAATGGCAATCCCATTTGGCCCAATTGCCTCCCCATGGGCTGCTTTGCATCCATAGTCTCACTCCTCTTGAATGTTGTCATTGTCTGTAGAGGACCCAGGAAACCCCCTATAGATGTCAGTAACCAAAACATGAAAATGTATACAACCACTTTTTTGGTTTTTCAGTTATTAAAACTCACTGGTTCAGGTTAGCCACTAAAGAACACATGTACATGATGCACCTTTAGTATGTACATGTCCTGATGTGGCAACTATCCAGATATCACATCCGATGTTCAGTCAAAGTAGTTGTATAGGGTGAATATCTATTCATACATTTTGGTTATTGACATCTACAGGGGGTTTCCTGGGTCCTGTCTGTAGCACCAGCCCCATGTCATCGCATGGTTCAAGTCAAAGAACGAAACATGGCGAAGGCGTTTCCGATGAGCGGGGACCGGCCGGCTGCGCAGACTGCGCTTGGGACCCGCTTGCGGCCCGGCGGACGGGCCTCCGGGCTGGGGCGTGGGAGAAAATCATTCGGAGAATTTCCCAACTCGCAATTTTAGGGAAACCGTCGACCTTTGGTCACATCAACCAACGGCGTATCCTGCTTCTGACAAATTGATTCGAAAGTCAAACTACACCGAAGACTACAACGTACGTAGCCCAGTTTCGTACCCAATGTATAAGCTTCTTTCGGACCTTACACTAATCAACGTTACGTTTTTTTATTCGTCTTAAATTAGATATCCAACAATGAACCGAGGCTGTTACAACTGTGGTGGAGGCAAGTAATGTCCAACTCTAGATAACTCTCTACAATGCCGCACGCGGTTGTGTTAAAAATCCAGTCGATTGACCATCGTTCTTGATCCTACAATGACGCTCGTGTCTTCTCAGGTGGTCATCTGGCCGCCGCTTGTCCAAAATCAGGTACTCCGAGCTGCTACAACGTCAGCAATTTCTATTAATTTCCCTCTTTATTTTCCTGCATTGCAACTCCGTTTTGACCATATTTCTTGTACCGTCGTCTTTACTTTGAACCAATTGAAAAGTGCGGAGGTGAAGGCCATATCTCGAAAGATTGCTCGAATCCTACCGCGCCCAAAAGCTGTTACACCTGTGGTGACTCAGGCCACATAGTTGAGTGTTCCTTCTGTTTTTCTTTTCCATGAGATTGTGTGACACGAGACTAAAGTCATTTCCCTTTACTTGAACTTTTCAATTGATCAACTCCAGAGTCGAGACTGTTCTCAACCCCAGAAAGTTAACTGCTTCAAATGGTAAATTATTCATCCCGTTCTGTCTCTTCTATCGAAGAATCACGAAACCCGTCGCCAAATCGATCTATTGTCGCGTCATCATGCGTGGGAGAAGCCGAGCGATTAGCCACAGGGCAAAAACTGATAACAGTCTGACTTAATGATCGGAACTTTCACTTGTCCCTTTTTTTCAGTGGTGAAGAGGGTCACTACTCTCGTGATTGTACTCAAGCGGGAGGAGGAGACCAAGGCCAACAGTCCTATTCGGGAGGCCGAGGGCGAGGCGGGGGAGGAATGAGAACCTGTTACGTAAATGCATTCACGCCTTTCAATAACCCTACCCCTTTTGTGGTTTTGGGGAGTCGGAAAGATTGTTAACCTGATCTATCCAACCGATTTCAGACGTGCGGTGGGGTCGGTCATTTATCTAGAGACTGTGTCGGCGATCAAAAGTGCTTCAATTGCGGCGAGGTCGGTCACGTTAGCCGAGATTGCTCTCGTCCTCAAGCCAAGAATTGCTACGCCGTCAGTGTTATCAAACCCCTTCTTTCTTACGTATTGTCAGTTAGAGAAAAACCATTGAACTCCCTACTTCTCACTGGTCATGCAGTGCGGTCAATCAGGTCACATCAGTAAAGATTGTTCGATCCCTGTCGCTTAGTATTCTTAATTGCTGTGGCTGCTTTCCAGAAACCCTCGTGTCATTTCTTCAACATGGCCAATATTAATGCATATGTGAAAACCCCTCCTTTTTTTTTTTTTTTTTGCTCGCTTCATCTGATCAATTCATCTTACCCCAAGAGATGTATCGTTGGGTTGCACAATGTCGGATTGATTATTCTCTACACAACAAGTAAAAGGCAAGAGTATGACTTTATCACTTGACTTGCGTGATTCTTTGTTGCGGTCTGGAGCTTCGAACTGAAAGCTCCTGCCAAAAATTAGCAATTGTTTATCTTGGCAAGCCATAGCTTAACTTCACACACCTTTATTGCAAAACAACCCTCTTTGACCATCACCGAGACTGAAGATCACATTATCCATCCTTGAGTTGAATGGCATTTGTCCAATATCCGGTGATGAATCACACTTAAGTCAGACTCAGTTTTAACACACAACACTCATTACGATGACAAACTCCAGCAGAAGAAAGATAGATGGGCGGAGGGCGTGATGTCCATGAGTCCTCACTGCCAGGTGGCGTGGAGCTCATTCAAGAAAATTATCCAGTCATTTACATTCCCAGGTGAGTTACAAAACTTGTAGATGATTTCAGAATGGTCACTAAGGTTTCCAGGGTTCGACTGGAGTGACATGTTATGCTACTCCCTGTCACTTCCCTTGCCAAAGCGATGAAAAACTAATGGCAATCACTTTTTCAAGTCCAATAACAATTCACAACTTTTATTTGCTTTCAAATCAAAAGAGAGTGGCTCTTTTAGAGACCATGGGATAATGTGTAGCTTAATAGAAGCTTCATGACAAAAAAAGGAGGCTTGAAACCCAATCTGTGTAAATAGTTGTCCATTAAATGTGAGGAAAAATGAAATTTTAATTTACATTTATTGTCTTTTTCTTTTTTTTGTGTGAGAGATTTTAATTTAATAGGACTACTGTTATAATACAAACGGTGTAAGTAAGGATTAATTAAATGTATACAATTGTCTTTTTTTGTCTTTTTTCTGGCTGTTGCTGTTATGAACTATAATGAATATTTTATGAGACAAGTACTAAAATTACAAATAAAGAAGACAATTTGTAATGCAAGCATGGTATGCAGGTTTTCTTTCAATATAGGTCACTCTGAAAAAATAGGTCACTCTGAAGATATAGGACACTCTGAATGTTGATTTTTTGCGTTGTATTTGAGATGAGGGAAGGTTTTCTTCAAGTTCAGCTTCCTAATAAGTCAGCCTGTTTGTTGAAAAATAAGCTGGCAAAATGATTGAATGGAAAGTGATAGCAGCCAATATCGATCGGTATTTTAACGCCATGTGGATGGAGTGTTTGGAGGAACTACAAGTGCATCTTCAGACAGCCCAGTTCGGTTTTGCCGTCGTAAATCAATCTCCAAACCCTATTTTTGAAAAGTCTGAAGGTTAATGTTTAGGATAAATGATAGTCTTCAGGATTGAGACAAGTGATCGACGGAAAAGAGATAACGAAAGTGTACTCACTTTGGGCTTGCCCACATCTTCCGAATCGAAGCTCCTATTTCATTCCTGACGCTAGTTTCGATGGTCAAATCAGCTTCGAAAGACTTTGTCGAATCGCTTGGGAGGTAAAGTAAAATGGCGAATGCTAGTGAGGGCCTTTCATACAAAACATGGGGAATGATAGTTTACGTTCAAACGCAAAAGTTTAATCAGCATGAAGGTATCCCTATTTAGATGAAACTATTCGCGTGCTCACGGTACGCCAGCATGAAGGGAACTGTCTTCATTCATTGTGATCAAAAGCTTGTTGGTTTCGATGCCGGAACCTAATAAATATGGTGCCGTATATCTCTCTTGTGTGCGAGATTGGGTATGGCTCAGTATCATAGCCCCATACTAATTGTCATCATAAGGAATCAAACTATGCATTAATCTTTCATTCAAGGATCACCTTTTTTTGGAATAGCATCAATCCATGTTCACAGGCGGCAGATCAAGGGACGAAGAAGAAAAAACTTGCCGGGTCTACACCTAACTTGACCCCTATTGAGTTTTCATCGGTTCGACGAACCAAGGTCTGATCTCCGGTTTTGTGAATCGTACCCTGAGATGGATAAATCGCCTTTTTTCGCGCCAACACAACTTATTCAGTTTCAAAGAATGGGATGAAGATTGATAAAGGTAAAAATCACTCAACTTTGATGATGGGAGTGTCACCTGAAGAACCACCCTCTGATGAAAAAGTGGTTAACTTGATTTGGGAATGCTTGATCCTTGCCTTCGGGTCGGACGAATGAAAGACCAGTTGGAATCCTAAGCACAGAGTACCATCATCATGAGACCCAAATAGATGTCAAAAATTGCTCAAAATTCACTTTTCCCATTATAATTCTCGTGACTTGAGTCAGGCATGTGAATCTATACCGTACCTAATAGACAGCTCGAAAATGGTATCAAAGTCGATTTCTGAGGGTAAAAACAATGCGTTTTTGTCACCAGGACTCTGAGTGTTGGGAGTTTTGAGTCGACGCGATGAATATATTTAAAAAGATGGACAAAGTTTGACCAAGACTAAGTTTTAGTTAGTGACTGCACAAACACATTGAAAAACGTAATCAAGATATGAAAAACTCTAGGTTCTGACCTGCTTTTGGCCACATTAACATCGGCAATCAGAGGAGAGTTTAGGTTTATTGGCGCGCGCATGGGAGATGGGGGCACTGAGATAGGCAAGTGAGTATGGCAGGCACCCTCGAGATGGAAGTGAGAGAAGTGTCCAGGAAAGCTATCATCGTCTGACGTCCAGTGTTTTCGCTCTTCAGTGGGACTGTTAAGACCTGAAGGGGTGTCTGACTTTGCCCTTTTATGAGACCGAGTTGACTGATGTGGTGCAGTCATCGGGTAATTTTGCCTTAAACGTTGGCTGACTTCACTCTCCAACACCGGCTTGGAGAAAGTATGGCTGTGCCTTCTCGAATCTCGCTGGCTTGGAAGGTCCCTACTGGCCGCAGGGGGGGATAGTGGCGTAGGTACTTCAAAAGCTTCCGAGAGAGGTTCGAGCGAGCTCCCGTCACTTGATGCCTGCGAAGAAGGTACTCGGGTTGGAGTGTGTGAACGATGAAGATCCGCAAGCAGGCCATCTACCGCATCTTCTTCTAGTTGCTCAGTTGAACAACTCGGTTTCAAAGGATTATGTTGATTTTCACTCGTAGGTTCCGGGCTGACCTCTCGCTTCGTCCTTTTCAGGATGGCACAGAAGTCGTCTTCTTTTCTTTCTGAGTGAAACAATTCTCGTTCAGGATTCAACTCGCCAAATTCCTCCAATGACATTTCGTTGTGGTCAAGGGTAGCTTCTGATAAAGGATGGGATAGAAAATTAACCTCATCTGTATTGAAGATAAGTAAGTCTGCATCGAAATCTTGAGGGTTGTGAGAAGACATGACGGTCTTTTCGAAATCAAGGAGCAGAAGGGCGCTAGTTCACAAAAGAACCAGTTCCTCGGGTAGATTGAGGCGAGAGGAGCGGAGGGGGTGAGATAGGAGTACTTGAACTATAGAGAGAAAAAATAATCTCCGATTAATATGCTGTTGTGCTCTTATGATAATAACTCCGAAGAGCATCTGAAACAAGCGGAGACTACCAAGTGTTTTTGTCGAAACAAACAGTTTTGAGATTTTGACATGGACCTTCTTTTTTCTCTTTTCTCCGCCTCCCCTTTTTGAGGGAGATGGACTACCCGACCAAAAAAATCCCCAGAACAATCGAGGAGATCAGAATACCAGCAGGCGCATATTTTTGATCTACGAGTCGTTTTCAGGTACCAACTATGTAAGAAAGTGTAAAATTATTATGTCGGTCAATCTCTTACACATTTGGATGCAAGTAGATGGACATGATGGATCTTGTCGATCGAAAAGGACGGCTGGAGAAATGCAGCCTGCCAGTCGGCTCGGTAAACTCGCAGATGCACACTTGACTATTTTTCCCGTTTTTATAGGAGACTTGTTCAACGGGGATGTTCCAAGTACCGCCACTGGTGGTACTACTTTTAGGCAAATGAATGAAGCACCGAAGGTTCAAGCCTACGTCATCTCCAAGGCTTCCAGCAGTCCAGCAATTTTCTTATCTGTTTGTCCCCAATACTAAGCTGCAGGCGGAGGAGCCCATCATGCATTTCTTTGAACAAGCTCACGTAAGAGTTTGATTTTTTCTCCAAGTTTATGGTTCTTCTACAGATGGATGAGCTCAACTGATCAATACTCTTCAGAAAGTGGATCATGAGCGTTTCCTAGTGGCTGTTTTGTGCTAGTCAAATCGTCACATCGGATTTGCATCTTAATTCATTCTTTAAACACAGATAGAAAAAAAAAACAGAGGAAAGTCAACCCCCAGGTTCTTTGGTATAGCTTTGGTGTAGATACACGCGATCGAGAGTGGATAGTGGTGTTATCGAGTAGAGAAGGCTGTTACTCCTCAGTTAGGGGTTGAAATGGAGGACGCAAATAGATAAACCACGTGTGATCAGATCGTTACTTTCTACATCCTCTGTCTGGTGTTTGGTTTCGTTTCCTTTTTTTTTTGTGGTTTAATCGTTATTCCTCGATGTATCTGATTTTTCGTTTGCTTTCGTCAATACATACCCATCTTAGGGAAACAGGGAGTGAGTACACTTGCCCCAGGAGTCGGTTGGCCGAGGGCTCTGAACTAGATAATCCTGTTGGAGAAGACAAAGAGCTGCGATGCTAGCCCAAAGTCGGAGTTTTTTCCGCTCATTTTTTTCCCTGATGGCGAACTTGCACAAAACTCCTGATCAGAGGGGTTGTTTGTCCCCCTGAGTACGAATGAGACCCTTGGGACTTGAAACATGGTAGGAGGGCCTGCGGACCGGGACGCTTGGCATTCTCTCAGATGAAGCAGTCGGCAAACCCGAGGGTCGAAGTTCTGGATGCATGCTGTCACTAGCGATAGTAGCGGAGAACGACATCGCCAAAAGTTTGAATGAGCAGTCGACCCCCCCCCCCATCCAATGACTTGAGTCACCCACACCACATTGACACCTCCCCTCTACCTATGCTGAGTCTTAATCGAGTTTGCCTTCGGGGGAAGTCGCGAAGCGGCCCTGCAAACACCGCCCTATACAAGCCGGAGGGGCTCATATAGTTGGCGCAGACACCCCAGCTACACAAGCTACCTTCTTGGGAGGCTGCCTCTCTAATAGCTTTGGGAGAGCAGAGGCACAAGAAAAGATGGATTTCTTGCTAATTATATTTATGGTGGCACAAATGAAGGAACTCTTCTAATTCAGTTATAAACTCTTAATGGACTCTTTATCAATGTTCAGGATGGCCAAT
>LUKR01001127.1:0-14444 GCA_019395275.1 Puccinia brachypodii
CTCCTTTTAGAATGTCCACAGGACAAATTTCCCTCAGCATTTCTTTACTATAAATACTAGGGCCTTTTGCAATTATCCATCCATCCATTCATTCATTCATATACACACTCACTCATAGTATCCACTCACATCATCCACTATCAATATCAACATCATAAATCACCATTTCTACTCTTACATATTTATTCTCATCTATCATCAACAATAAATAAATAAACTAAAATCACCCTAAAGTAAACCCCCCATCTCAATACTAAGGCCCTCAAAGTAGACACCTGATTCCCAGGCATGCAAGCAGAGGCCAAGTCTAGCCATTCCCCGTTGATTTTGGTCCAATCAACACTGGGTCTTTACTATACAGTTATTGGTATAGTAACGGTATAGTATTCTTTTTAGCGCAATAACACTACCGATATCTGTAACATATCTACTTTGCTATAAACCACCTGGTTATCTTAAATTTCTTGGGCCCATTACGATAACTAGACTTCATATTTTTTTTTACTCCCCTACTAGACATGTGTACTCAATCACAAACATGGTGATATTTAAGAAATAAAAATGAACTATTTTATTGACTTCGCCTTGGGGACCAAAGCAGAAATAGCTTTCCCAGCTTCAGCAAAGTCCCCTATGAGAGGGACTTTCTCACGAAGCCACATCAGGCTACTTACTGAATGAGCCATGGTAGAAGGTAGCAAGCTGCCCCGACTACTGGTACACACATCTGCGGCCGCAGAGAAGAGTCTCTCTATGGCACATGAGCTTCCCGGAGTTCCCAGATATGCGCAAGCAATTACCGCAAGGGTTGGGTAGATATGCGTGTTAGCCTGTTTGTGGTTCAACAAAAGGTAAGCACCCGAAAGCAATGAATACAAGAAATATGGAAGCTTTAAACTTACCTTCCACCAAAGCAACGGGGTACTTTTGTGATCAATTGCCCCATCCTTGAATGAGAGATTGGCCTTCTACCTCACTTTCTTTGGATGCTGGGACTACAGTTGTACGTGAAGCCAAGCGGGACATTAAAGATGTTCCCACTGGACGCGAGTTGATGGGCTTCTCTATAATTGAAACATCGGGATCGACAGGTTTTTTCTTCTGTTGAGCTTTGACGCGGCGGAATTCATGCTTGAGTAACTTGAGACTATCAGATACCTCCGGGCTGTTGGCCCCAAAGACAAGATCAAAGAGATGCATCAGTGTCGCGAGTACCAAGGTCTCACATTGCATTGCTTTGGTGAGATACTTGTCAACTTGTTTTAGCATTGCTTGGTACATTGGGTATAATGAGTCGCTCTCTGTGGCTCGATCGACTTTCTCTGTGAGACTTTATTTCAACTTGAGATATTTGGGGATTACATGAGTCCCTGTAGGCGAGTCCCCTTCCATCTGTGAAGTTAATTTGACGAACACCTTCACATGTAGTACAAAGAGAATGAATCAGTGGTGTGATAATGACTAGTGGGTTGAGTGAAGTCGACATACCTCGAGCTCGGTGTTAAGATTGTCAATTTCCTTCCAATCACAAGGGGAGAAGAGCACATCTTGAAATACACCAGCCCGATTTTGCTCTTGATCTTCCTTGAGTATGTGATTTATCACCTCGCGTGCGTTGATTGCCTTCTGGTAGCTCTGGTATTTGATCTTCCATTGAATACCATAACCGGCAATCAATGGTGCCACTTTGATTTTGAGCTTTTTGGCAGTTTCTTCAAACTGAGTTCGCTGAGCAGCTGAGCGGGTGATTTGTTTAATGACAACATCAAGCTTGAAGCATGAAATCTCAGTAAGATTTTTATTAATCCGAGTTTGAAGGGAAGCCAATAATAGCTTACCTTCTGAGTGAGTTCCTGTAGCTTGGTAGACCTTGCATGTTTGTTAGTTGTGTTTGTCGGAACCTCAATCTCGGATCCACTCGCTTCGGATTCAGCATCCAAAAACTCTTTGTCAGCATTTCCATAGTCATCCTCGGAGTTGGCATCCGCTTCGTAATTGTCGTGTTGGGGGGAAGTATTGATCTCAATGACTTTGGAGGCTGGCCCTTGATTATTCTCTTCTGGTTCTGCCTCTTCAGTGAGTCTACCAAGTACCGGAAAAAATCCCAAGACTGATTGCTTTGTTTTTCCAGGAGGAAGTGTTTTGAGTGAAAGCGCTTTGAGTCCTGCGTTCACGATCAAAGCCAGCTTGTGGGTAAAGCATCGGATATGCATTGTAGTTGTGTCCCATGATGACACCCCCTCTGCTTCTTGCTTGGTCTCGTTGTTGTTGATGAGATCATACATGCTGCTAGCCATTGTATTGTTGTTAGACCCCGAGTTGGTGGTCTGAGCCAGCATGTAAGAACCCATAAAAACAAGATAAGTTTGGGCAAGGTGAGGCATTTGGAATTAAATGCACTCATCTTTTTGTAAAGCTGTTTTTTCTTGAGGAGAGCAGCGATTGGGCGAGCTAAGAGGTGCCTCCAAGGAAGCATCTTCAAAGTTAAATGGCGGACTTTGTACTGCCAGTCAGCATCCACATACGCAACCGCTGCGCCAATGAATGCAAATCTATTCCCCTTTGTTGTCCAGACATTGTGGATGAGGGTGAACTGAGTGTCAAGATTCTGAATATACATACAAATTTGCAACGTTAGCACCCATAAAACATCCAAGGTTGGATGAATTGAGTGTCCAATCACATTCAACTCCAAAAAAACTTGTAATTTAAGCATCAGGTAAAGTTTTTTTGACTCGTCCGCTGACCATCTCCGTCCATGTAAGACAGCTTTGCTGTTGGTGTACCGGAACGCTGCACAAAGGTAATCATCCTCGATGCGTGACCAGGGAAGAGCTTGGCGGATTTGCCAGATCATGATGATCTGGTTCAACACTTGGTTAACAAAGAGTGGCTGGGTTTGAAAAAATTGTGAGAGTCCTGGCTGCTTTGCATCGCCAGAAATTTGACTGAGTTTCCTCTGTTCAGCCACAGTTGGCGGGAGCTTTACTCCTGCCGCGATGGCTTTCAAGCGTTGACTACAGCCACTATCATTTTTCCCCATTTGTGTAAAGCCGTCACGATGCGAGATCAAGTTAGCCTCGGTGTTTTCACCGCGGCAATACACAACTTTGCACCAGCGGCATTTGAAGTTGAGGAGAAGGCCTTCCTTGTCACCCTTCTTCCAGAAAGGTGGGTAGAAGAATTTGTGGATGGGGAACTTGTTCTTCTTCTTCTTCTTATCCGGCTCACGAGACTCAATGGTAATGGATCCTTCGTCTGTATCTTGATTGTAATCAAAGTCTTGGTCTTGCCCGCTTCCCTGGTAGGCAAATAAAATGACAGGGCCAGTTTGATACATCAATTCACATAAAATCATCACTCAATTTGAAATGATTAAATCACTCACCAAGCATGTCACCTTTTTGGACTTTGCCTTTTTTGGGGTTGGTGCGGCTTTCTTTGAATTCTGTGTAGCGGTTTTGCGCCGACGTTGCTTCTTGTTCTTGTTCTTAGATTTTGCTTTAGGATCCATGGATTCAGTCTGAACCAAGCCTGCTTCAGAATCAGATTCAGCCTGGATGGCTGATCCTGAGTCAGAATCGGATGACAGGTCGGCTGATGCAGGCCGGTTCTGGGTAGATGGTCGGGTCACTTTTACACGGGAGTCTGCCAATGGGGCCACCATGTTTGGTGCAACAACAAGTGAAGATGCGCGCAAGGATCTTTGGCGCTGAGGTTGACTCTGGGACTGATTGGTATCATACCCAGCATTAGTGTTGCCACCAAAGGGGTTGTTCTGGTTTGAATCTTGGGTTTGAAGGGCCATGTGGATTTGATCTTGCAACTTGCAGTTGAGCGGTGAGATTTTTGTTGGAGTGGGGAAGTCGGAAAAGCTAGCCTGTGTGAATCAGATGGCATGCCACCCCACCGAAGGAGGTTTCTCACCCTTGTTAAGCTTTTTTTACCCCTGGTTTCCGAAGTTATTATGTTAACCAGGGGAGACACGCTACAATATCTGTATTTTCCATGCAAAGGAAAATAATGCTTGTTACTATACGGCACGCCGGGGGAAAAATCCGTTACCAGTAACAGTATAGTATTGGAGAGGGACAAACACACTTTACAATACTGGAAAGGTCCAGATATTGTAACGTATAGTAATGACCCAGTGTTGGTCCAATGAATCTGGTTTTACCCAGACCACCTAACCACCCAAAGGTGGGTCTCCTGCGGCACAACAGCATTCTGAGTAATTGTTTTTGTGCTGGGAACCCGTGAATTAGGATATATATACCCCTCTCGCGCGGGCAGGGTTTTATTCCCTCCCTGCACGCCTTTTCAAGGTGTGCGCAAGTGTGCACGCCTTTTCAAGGTGTGTGCAAGTGTGCACTCCTTGAGTAAGGTGTGTGCAAGTGTGCACGCCTTGAGTAAGGTGTGCACACTCAAGCACACCCAAGCTTGCAGGTTTGAATCCAAACCATGCATGCCTCCCCTGAGGCATGCACTTACCCATGCACGCCTCACCCAAGGCATGCACTTACCCATGCACACCTTACCCAAGGCATGCACTTACCCATGCACGCCTCACCCAAGCCGTGCACATCTATGCACACCTCCAACAAGGTGTGCACATCCATGCATGCCTTAAACAAGGCGTGCACGACCATGCACGCCTTGGAAAAGGGGGGCGTACAGGTCATATTTTGGACCTGTACGCCCAACCGGGGAGTGCACGCCTCAACGGTGGCGTACACAGCCATCACACGCCCCGTCGAAAGACATGGGTGGCATGTACAAGCCACCGTAGCCTACCCAGGGCCTGCATGGAAATGCAGGCCCTGCCTGGAGGCGTATACATCTGTGGATGCCTCAGGCCTACCACTGCAGGCCCCATTTGAAGCACAGGGGCCTGCACAGCTGTGCACGCCTCATTTTGAGGCGTGCGGGACAGCGCACACCCTCCCTGAGATGTGTAAGGCCACGTAATGCCCCAAGGTAGGTGTGCGCGGCCCTGCATGCCTCAGAATGGGGCGTGCACAGCCGTGCATTTAGCCAACCCCCAGAAATTATCCTTCATATCCATCTAGCAAGCTTGTTGGGTCTGCGAACTGGAGGTTAAACAAACAAACAAAGAAATGGCAAACATCAGACAAAATTTTGAAGGTCAAGAAAGAATGACTATATTTTTACCAGACAAGTGAAATATTGAACCAAATACAACCTCTCTTCCTTCATCCTTGATTTTGTTTCAAATTTAAATGTATGCGTACAACAAACAGACGGAAATCTAGACCAATATTCCAAGAAGAAGTATCTTGCCAAAATTGTGTTCACTTACATCCTGGGTTACCCAGTCAATATCAGACATATGGAAGCTGTAAACTTGATCTCAAACCCAAAATAATTCAGAGAAGAAAATTTTACATACTGAACTAATCCTCCTACACATCATTCACACCCTAAAATATCCAGAGGGATATAGAGAGAAAACTCACCCATGGCCTCATTGCTACTCTTCTTTTCTCAGGTTTATCCAGCCTTAACTCTTCGGATGCACAAAAATGTGGATCTAAACAGCTACAAGTCCGCTAAACTCTTCTCTAGCTCCTAATGCAATTCTTGCCCCACAATCAGTCAATTGTCATTGGCAGTGGAATGAAGAACTGTTGAAAATTCACTCGATCTCTCTCTTTTTCTTTTTACATATTTTTTTTTATTCATTATTGCTGTTCTTTCTTTATTCAAAATGCTGCTCCCACATCTTGACCATATTGTATCTAGACTACTTAAATCATCTAGATACAAAGAAATTACACTCATCGGTTCTTTATTCTTTTCAATCCAATCCTGAAGGAGCACTTGAGCCCTTCTTCAGACTCAGCTGCGAGCACTTGAGCCCTCTTAGCTTGAACTAAAAAGTATTATTCTTTGGTTTCATTGCCAAAAATTCAACAAGAACAACTAGCAATGACCTAACAGCTTGGACTCCCAAGCAACCAGCAATTTACCACACTGCTTCTAATCTTCTTGAATTGGTACTAGAGTACAAAGAAATCTTGATGTCAATGTCAATATTTCAGCAGATTTTTGAAATATCTGCACAATATTATAAACAGCTTACACTCCATTTTCTAATCTAAATATTGCTGCCTTAGTCAACCTCCTGATTTCATAAATGTTGAAAAAAAAAACCATCTCACAGGTTCATCTAATTTAAGTTATCTATGCATTTTGTCATTTCCTTTCAAATTTCTCCTCACCGCAATCCAATTCATTAAATGCATTGCAAGCGGCCCACAAGCTGTTCTGGTGATCCTACCCTGACAAAATAGTGTAAATTTGCATACATTTTCAGGGGCTCAAACTCCATGACGTGGGCAGAACCCCCGTGGGCACCTGACGGACCTCATAGAAAACATGACAATCAACATTTTCTCTGAAGTAGAAATTATTAAGAAACCTGTTTGATTGCTAGCTATTACCAACAAACATTGACCCTACTACCAAACTTGCAGCTCATAATTAGCCACCACGTGTTTTCAAAAAAGTGTTGTTTGCAGCAATCCCTGGTAGAATTATCTATTCTCAAGCTGAGTCATCAGTACATGATAAATGCCCTTTGATAAAATGATCAACCGGCTGGTCACAATTAGAGTTTTTTTTGGGAGGGCAAGCCAAAACCCATATACACCCCTCTTGGGTGTTGGGTTAGGCCGCTAACATCCATAAAATAAAATAAAAATAAAACAAAAAATGCAGTTTGTCAGATGGCACCCTTACACGGGGATTGAATTGGAAAAATAATATCTACCAACTGTCCATCAACAGTTTTTGGGTTTTGTTGGCCAATTCCCGGGTGTCTTTTTTCCAAACCCCTTTATTTATATATTTCTGGAAGAATGTCATGATGGCATTTCACCTGCTCATTTCTCTTATGGTAAAACTATAGGCAATTTTATTTTTGAAGGTATCTTTTTGAAACCTAGAACAAATATTTTCCTCAGTTATCTCTTCTAGTTTTTCATAATCAGAACAGTTGGAATTGATAATATTGCTTGATAAGAAAATCCAAAGATCATTCTAGTTGGAGATGGTTGCTTGTTCTGGGCACTACAATCATATGGACCCAAGATAATTAAAATTTGTTGAATCAAATGTGAGGCCCTTCACATCAAAATGTGAATCTTGATTTAGGGCATGCTAGAGTTATTCCCCCGGTTGATACTGCAATTGTGTCAGCCACAGAGTCCATGTCACAGTACCTGACATGTCCCAATTAACTGCAAGTTCCACAATATTAACAGAGAAGATCCCTTATCTGTAGCACTCAGTTACATTAGCTTATCTTTCAATTAAAATACACTACATTCCCTTATTGTTATACCTCCTTACAGCACCCATACAATATTAAGATTGTATTAACACTCTTTTACTATTATTACTAAATATAATGTACTAATATTTATCCATTCAAAGGTTCAATAATATGTAGTATTATTTATCTATTCAAAGTTTAAATATCATGTATTATTATTCAGAGCATAAAAATTATATTAACCTTTGATTTACCCAGAAAGATCTGCCACTCTTGGATTAGATTAGTCCAGGAACTAGCTGAACATCTGGTTCAATAATTATACACATCTAGCCCAAGGATAGGTTTTTTCTTAGAGGATCTGCTATTACAGATCCCCATCCTTACTGATCTTCTTCCCAAAAGATCCCCTCCTTTGACCCACTTCTATGAGAGCCCACAGGTACTCTTTTGGTTATTCCTTGGGTATTTACTCACCCATTCCTTGTGTGAATAATCACCAGAATATATTAACCCTGTGAAAGCCTATACAACATTGTAGTAGTCTGACATACAGTTCATATTTCGCCCCTCAACAATACTGGATTCTTATAAACAATTCTGTTAAAGTATCTCTTATTGTTATCCCACTAATCCACTTGGATTACCACAAACCTAGGTGAGTTATTCCCTAGTTGCCTATAAACACTGGTTGTTGATCTGGAAGTGCTTAACAGCAAGCCTCTCAGGGCAAGACTTTACTGATTGAGGATTCCTTTTTACAGGAATACTTACGTCAAAACTCACCTTGGATCTTTCACTACTGTACAGCTACAGTAAGTGACCACACTCTGACAAATTGTGTGAGATCAGCTAGTACCACATACAGAGGCAAATCTTCCAGATTAGTTCACAGAGAGGTTGAGTTTTAAGTGATTACGTTTGAAGTGAGGATCATTGTTTGGTTTTGTGGCAACTTCACTTGTACACAGGTGATATGGGAGATCTTGAGGTATTTTTCTTGTGTGCTAGTAGGGTTCCTTGGACAGTGGGAACTGCAATCATAATTGACTGGGCTGAGATCATCCCAGTTCAACTGGGATGCACTAAAGCAATTTGAACTTGGTTGACCTCAGCCAATTCAATACAAATCCAATGTACCCACCTTTACTCACCTTTGGATTCTACTTCATTGGTTGATATCAACCAAGTTTAAATTGGTTGGGTACATCCCAGTTTAACTGGGATGATCTCAGCCCAGCCAATCATGCTGGAAATCTTGATCACTACTGCTTGACAAACAAAAAAGGAGTTGCAGCATTCTTTCAGCCTCCAAGTTTCAATTTATTCCTATCTCACATCCATGTGACCATTGTTTGTGGCCCCTATTTCATGGAGAGGTCTGAATGCTTTCTCTACACAAGCTAGTCTGCAAATCTTCTATTCAAGCCTTGAGACTAAACAGCGTAGCCATGCGGACTTGCAATTGAGCAATCAGAGAAAGAGTAAGTGCTCACAGAACATCGCTGGGTGCGTGACTTAACCTCAGCCTGTGGGATGTACGAGTTCTTGACCAGTTCTTTCAGAGAATCACAGCATCGGTCGATGAGACGGATGATGACCAATGAGCAAAAGAATTTTATACCCGAAAGGTAGCCGGCCAGCGGAGTCGCAGATTTATTCTGCGGGCCGATTTTTCTTCACATGGTGCATGTATTCGAAGTTGCAAGATGACTTGGCCTTAAATGCGTGGAAGGAAACGAGATTGAGCCGGCCCCCGGGCCCGATCGGAATTTTCTGGTTCAACCGCTATGGAGGTGCCGGGTTAGGTTTTCATTCCGGCCCCTGCTACGTCGCTCAGCCGCAGCTTTATCTCACTGGGAGCTGTTTGACGTACAAGTTTGGATATGGAGTGGTCGCAGCGCCGTGGCCGACGTATCTACGTCCTCGAGCGGTAACGCGGAGGCGGGGGCTGTCCCATTTTCCTGAGCAATTTTTTTTTGTTCCGCCCCCTCGAAGCACCCAGCCCGTCTGCTCTCCTCTGCCACGTTCCAGTGCCAGCGAAGTTCAAGCGCCATTGTGAGTCTCTCGGCGTCAACCCCGTCACCGCCCAAGTGTCAGTCCCTCCAACTCGGCTCACATTCCCTTTCTTTCGTCCATCCTCTGCCTGTGGGACCTATCCACAGCACCAGTTCAGCTTCCCGCTTGGTGGGCTGGTTTCCTTTGAACGCCCCAGTCTCCTGACTGATATCCCTATTCCTTTTCTCCTACGAGCACATCTCCCATTTTTTTTCGGCTCGCCTACTGTGTGCTGACTTCAATCTTTCCATTTATCGTCGAACAGTCTAGTTGTCCTTTTTACGACAGTCACTCGCACGTTCAGGTCGATTAATAAACCCTCTCCACCATGTTAGTGCTTCCCCTCTCATCATCTCCAAGCTGCTCTCAATAGCCCCTCTCATCATCTCCAAGCTGCTCTCAATAGCCTCAATCGACTGACTCCCCCTCCTGCTTCTTTTCTGGAACAGGTCTGACGATGAGCAACACAACCAAACCTTTGAGGCTGCCGGGGCTGGTGCGTTGATTGAATGATTTATACCCCCAAAGCTTCCCCTCTGAAGTGAATAGCCTATTCTAATCAAACCAAACCTATTTGTGTCGATTCATCTGCTCAGGTGCCTCGCTCACCTTCCCTATGCAATGTTCCGCCTTACGTAAGAACGGACACGTTGTCATCAAGGGTAGACCATGCAAAGTAAGCCGATTTCCTATTCCCTCTCCGCCGATCGCAATCGGACTTGAGGCCAACCGGTTTTCCGATCTCGGATTTCATGAGCTGGATTGGCGTTCCTTTCATCTTCAGCCCATTGAGTATTAACCCATGGGATTCTAACCGATGCAGATCGTCGACATGTCCACCTCCAAGACTGGTAAACACGGCCACGCCAAAGTCCACTTGGTCGGCGTAGATATTTTCACCAGCCGTAAATACGAAGATATTTCCCCATCCACCCACAACATGGATGTGCCCAACGTCAGCCGAACCGAATACCAACTCGTTAACATCGAAGACGGTTTCCTCAACCTCATCACCACCGATGGAGGTTCGTCATCGTTTCATCGATCGAGTGATCCCACCTCCCTCGTCGCTGAAACTCTTTCGCATTTTAGTTTCCAAGGATGACGTCAAGGTCCCTGAGGGCGAAATCGGTGACGACATCCAAGCCCAATTCGATGCCGGCAAAGATGTAAGCATTTTGACCCCTTTCATCATTAGTCTCCGATCAGCTACTCACATGTTGCTTTGCTTTCTCTTCAGCTCTACTGCACCATCACCGCGTACGTCCGATTCCACTAGAAGCATAACCTGATCGTATCCCTAAGACCTACTTACTTTTTTGAAACAGTTCCATGGGCGAAGAAATGTGCCTTGCGTTCAAGGAAGCCCCCAAGTGTTAGTTCAACAACTTCTGTGATCGTCATCGACTAGCGATCGCTATGCTGACGAGCGACTCCTTGTTTTTCCACACCAACAGCATAGATAGAAGTAATCCCCTCGACCCCACGATTCTTTCAATACAAATCCGTTACCCTCTCTTTACAGATTTCTTTTTACCGCAAAAAACTACACCACCCATTTACTTGTATTTCTTCCGCACCAGGGCCACTTGATGTTTTCTTCACTTGGAGCTCCCCGTCCATGTTGAAAAAAGAAAAGGACGAATCCTCCCTTCCCCCCTCCCCTTCCCCCGGCCCCTTACCTTCCTTCCCTACCCTTCTCCTCGTTGGTTTGTCGTTATGAACTCGCTTCTGATCTACAGGCTTCCGTTCAACCCCCCTCTCCCTTTTTTGAGATTGTGATGATCATGCTCTTTAATCATTATCCCTTTGAATGTCTCCTCCCATTTCAAATAAAAATAAACTTGCATTTTTCACACAGAAGTTGCATTGGACACCAATACTCTGCTTTTCAGCTCGTGATCCTAGGTCTCACTAGACCCCCCTGGTCATAACAGCACACAGAGCCTATGCACTGAGAATCAAAGCCACTTGGTTGGGAGTGAGAGCAATCACTTTCATCTCTTTGTGGTACCGACGCCCTGATCACACTGATCCACCGAAGGCTGTCCACGCCGCATGCTGCTATACCACAGCAGTTAATTGATGACGTGGAAGTGGCAAGCATTCCTTCAACTTGCATGGAGGTGGACATCTCAGGACAAACTTCAGTCATGAGCTACTCACCGGGGCCTTGGGCTGGCCTGACACCGTGCCTTCTTCATTGGTTTCCTTACCCTCTTGACAACGAATCAATCTCCGCGGTGTTGAGCTCTCGGATTCCCGGTCTTTGTCTGATGTTGATACTCATCTGACATCACATGTCCAGATAGTCTCACATTATTATTATTGGTGTTTCCCATTATGACCATGCCCTGTGTCAGTCGCTTTGTCACCACACCCCCATCAATGGCATCCTTTGTACATACATTTCTTGTCCTTCGTTCTTGTTCCTTTTCCTTATCTTCCGATCAGATCCTTGACTAAATCCAACCTCTCAATCTATCGGATATTACGATTTGTCTTATCAACCAATTGACCGTTCCCCCCTCGAGCATAGTCGAATCAACTCCGATGAGTCTTTTCCCTCGGATCTGACCCCAGCTCATGAATTTCTCTCTAAATCGACTGACTTGTTTCCTGTGTCCCCTTTTGACTGGTTTGATGATGGTCGATACATACATCGACCCTCGATTTTGATTTACACCCCTCGAAGCTCTCACTCTGGGGTGATCATATCCAGTTCTGTGCAACAATATGATCTTTGTTGACCGTTCATCTGCCCTTACTCACCTACATATTTACACCATAAAAATGTTTGGCATTACGCCAGAGCGGACAATCAAGGCCGGTCGACCATGCAAAGTAAGCCAGCCTTCTCATTTTCCGATCATTATGGGATGAGCGGTCCCCTCGGAACCCTAACAGCTTTCCCCAACATGGCCCCCACAGCTTACAATCTTCCGTCGAACCCATCTATCCTTATTGGACCAAGACTGTCAGTTTACATATTTACCTACTTCGTCAGTCCACTGGGTAGGTGTAAACTATCCACACACACAACATCGTCGTACCTTACATCGGCCAAAAACCAACAACCACTCGTAAATGTTGATGAAGGTTTTCCTTATCCTCATGACCGCCGATTGAGGTTCGACACATCGTCCTATCGATTCCTGATCTCAATTACCCCACCCTTGCTGTATATTTGCACCTTTTTGTCAGTCATCGAGGGCCTCCCCATTGCAATTCGATGTCGGCGTGAAAAGTAAGCAACTCGCTGAGTCCTCACATCCTCATTCCCTGATATCAATGGTCAAAATGATGGCTCCTCACCATCTATGCCTATATGCGAATTCCATCATGCACACTACTGGCTCGAATCGCTTACGTATTCCGCGTTATTCTTTGAGTAGAGACGTGGACGAAGAATTGGGTATTGGATCCAAAGACGAGAGCGAGCTCTTTGCTACAGATAGACAGGTACCTGTTTCAAGATCGGGCATCTTCCGGCAAACACCTGCCAACCAGTGGCCAAAAGGTGCCCGACGCGCGGACACTGCTATGAACGCAGCCGGCACCGAACCGACGATCTCTCGCTCTCATGGGGGAGAACTCATCCTATGTCGAAGGCGAGCGCCTTACCACTGGCCCACAACGCGCAAACGGCACACGAAAACTGAATTTCGTGGCGCGCACGAATGCGTGTGCCTGTGCACCAGAATTCGTGGGCCTTTTTTCGTCGGCTGTTTTTTTTTCGCCAGCTGGGTTTTTTTCTTTGGCTGTTTTTTTTGTTGGCTGATTTTTCGCCAGCTGATTTTTTTTTGTCAGCAGCTTTTTTCTCTTCAGCTGTTTTTTTTTCGTCAGCAGCTTTTTTTCTCTTCAGCTGATTTTTTTTTTTTCGTCAGCTGCATTTCACTCATCTATAGATCCTTTTTGAAAGTCTGGACAAATTGGCTCCTGCTTAGGGACTGACCCCAATGGCTCACCATCATCTGAAAACACCGTCACCTAGCACTCCAGACTCACACCGCACTCCAAAGTGTTTGTACACTCAATCAAACAAGCTTCATCCTTCTGAAAGGGATGAAGGCACGCCGCAGACAAGTTCCCTACTCGCCTACCATTCCATTTCTTCCTCACGGCATAAAACTTCACACTGGCCAGGTAGAGAATGGGGTGACGCAAAAGATCAGGCAATGGAAACAATCCGTCATCAAGAAAAAGACAGCCAACAGAGAAGGGGCGCGCTAAACTCACGCCCCTCGGATGAAACATCTATAACAGATTCAAAAATTCAAACATGTGGGAGCGGCTTGAGTTGACCAAAATTGCGACTCAGACACTTCCATCATAAGGTGGACATGGATGTTGATTGACACTCAGAGCAAAGTTGTCAACCATAATCTGTGCAGAGTGACCTGTGGCACAACGTGCCCGCTGCAGTTACGGTGAAGGCCCTGTAGAGGGAGGTGAGCCAAACATATGACCAAGACCGATGGGGTACTCCCCACCCCACACTCTTGTTGAAATTGGGGTTTTTTTTGCAAGTACTATCTATATAAGAGGGGGTGAGAGCAGAAGATTAAACCATAGTCTCAGTCTCTTCAATGACCTCTTCAATGTACTCTCTCAAGTTCTTCCGGATCTTCCGTTGCGTCTCTTTGCTCAGTAATGACCACGGTCGTGATCTCCATAACTGTTGCTTGAATCGCTCCAGAGTCGCTTTATGTATCAGTTCTCCCTTGAAGTCCCAGATAGTGTATCCGGTTTCAAGCTATTTGTAAAAAGTGCATATGTAGAGGAACGGAAAAGTCAAAATCCCAAAAAACGAATCTGGATATCAACCGAAACGCGGTCAAAGGAGCCACAAAACTTACCGAGCTGAGCCACATACTTCCAATCGTAGCCAAATATCTACCACTGGGATCCCATTCCAACTCGGTCATACCAGTGTTCAACAGATGAGAGGAGAGAGATTTCAGACCCCAGGTCCTTTTCGCTCTCATCTAGATCGGTATCCCAAAACTCGAGATCAAATTTAGAGCTAGATCCCAAGGTGGCAGTGACCACGTGTCTACCCTTGGGAGACCAATGGACGGAGTTGCCA
>LUKR01001128.1:0-14443 GCA_019395275.1 Puccinia brachypodii
CAAAAGCCAAGAAAGGACTGGCCACGCTACTTGGAACAGAGTGGCTCTTTGGATTGATATTTTTAGAGTTTGAGGTTCTTCTTTTGACTTTGCTGGCACTGCGGGTAGGTGGAGGAGTATCAGTATCTCCATCCAGGGCTTGTTCAGCAGCGGTTAAAGAGGATCGGTGTTTGGCCCTTCTCTGTGTGGCCTTCTTCTTCAATGGGGAGTATATCTCATCCAATTGATCTTCATTGGTAGGATTGTCCAAAGCCAGCTTGGCAGGGGTCAGTTTTGCTTGGCTTTTGTGTCTTCTATTGGAGCCACTTTTTTTTCAGAGAAGCACCTGGTTCCTCCAGATTAAGATTGTTTGAAGCTGACTGGACTCCTTTATTGTTATGGTTTGAATTTGAGGTTGGACCAAGAAAATCATTGCCAGAAGGCAGACCATCTGATTGTTGTTCTTCATCAAGAAATCTGTTGTTGTCCTGGTTATAAATGCCAATGTTACTTAGTTTTGACCATGATATTGAGAACAGAAAAGCGTGCTTACATCTAATTTGTTCTGATCTTGTTGTATTTGTTCCTCTTCAGGTAGATTTAGATTCCCATGGGGAGTATAGAAGATCTTACAGAGAGGTGAAAATCAAATGGGTTGGTAAGATTGAGTAAGTTACAATCGCATACCTCACTTTGGCCTGATTGCCGTGGCAAGTTCTCTACATCTAACTGATTGCCAGTTGGTGCTCAAGTACTATTCTTTGGCTCCCTCAACAAAGGATCAATGGCCACAGAATCAGAATCATCACTTGATTAATTGGATGAACTGGATGAATCATCAACCTTGGAGTCAGATATTTCTTGAGAATACTCAGCATTGGCCCTGCATAAAGGATTGACGCTGGGTTGTTGGTAAATGAACTCGTGTGTCAGCTTGCTACTATAGCAGAGAAAACCTGCCATAAGTAAAAAAAATAATAATATATATATATATATATAAAGAAACCTTATTACTAATTTATCCATTCAAAACACTAAGTAACAAAATTAGTAATAAAATTAAATGAAAAACAAATTAAAAATGATCATACAATAGTAAAAAGTAAATTATTATTTCAGAATCTAAATCTACATCAAAAATAACATGGAGTACCTCACTTATAGTACCCCTTAAAAATAACTCCTTCATATAGTAAAAGTACATGAAAGATTAATCAGGTGCCTCACGCCTACAAAGCTCAAAAGGTAAGGGCATATGCTAAAACCCCAATTCTGGTCGCAGAATTGAGGTGTTGTGTAAATTAAAGAAGTTAGCCTTTTAATTGCGCAGTCAAGTTAAAAACCATGTGCTACAGGGAATTAAGACCAAGTTCAGGAAAAGTCAAGCCCCTGCACAAGTGTTGCTAGGAATTCAAGCCCCGCGCGGCGTAGCAGAGACCCGCATGGTAACTGGTAGAGAGTGCCTAAAGGTACTCCCAGTTACCACTCCACATGTGTTCCACCAGGTATACATGTGTGAGAAAGTTACTCCCAGATCAGAAAAACCTGGAGAATAATTTAGGAAAAATAAAAACTCCCCATTTCCCACGGCAACATGTGTAGCGTGCCTGGAGAAGGAAATTCTGTGGCTTATTTCTGATGAAACAACCACGTGCGTGTTACAAACTACTAAGGCAACAAAACAAGTAACAAGAATATTCTATCTATAATGTTTAGATAGAATATTCTTGTGACTTATAAACAATCATGGGAGCCACAGTAACACCGTGTATCATCACTAAGTGGCCCCATAAGTATAAGCAAAAATGGTACTGCCTCTCTATGGCTACCAATGCTTCTTGAGGACGCCAAAAGGGGACTTCATAAGTATTTAAGGAGGCCTTTACTCCCCCAAATATTTTTCCCTCAGCTTTACCAGGAATACAAACAGTTACTAGTACTTTAATCATTTAAAATACCAGCAAGTGCCCATCCCTTGTTCTGATTCTCCGTCACCAATCCTTCCCAAATACCTCAACAATTCAAGGGTGTTTATTATAAATAAATACCATTAGATTCTTGAGTTATTTCTACTTCTTTTCATTGGGATTCAAACCACCCCTGATTTATCAGGACCCTCTTTGTGTTAAAATATATTAATTTTTATTGATATATTTAAACACTATTTCTCTCTATTTTAAAAATATAAAAACCACAAAAAATATCTTAAAATTACATCCAAAAACAAATAGAAGAATTAATTCTTTTAAATTTATATATCTTCATTTTATCTTGCACCACATGTAGCTATAAGAATAACTCTGGGAATCACGTAGGCTGACATTGTGCATCTCAGAATAGAGAGGACACATGTTGTCCAGCTTGTCTTTGATATTTTTGATCCCCTTCTTCTTGTCGGTGGGTGTCAATCAAAAGCCAGTAGATAACAATTTTGTATGTGATTTCTTGAACTTCCCTTTGTATGTCTTGTATTGATCCTTCATTTGTTGAGTAGTGAGAAAGATCTTGGAAGGTGATTAATTTCTAAGATTAATAGCCATTAACTCATAACCATTGATTTTACCTTTTATAGGTCTTCCCACTGGTGGAGCCTTATCTGTTGTGGTAATTTATATAGGCAGGCGTGGTAGAATGTCCACCAGCGGTGAAGCTGAGCATAGAAATGCACAAATCGGAGTGTGGAATGCACTCCGGTGACATAAGCACTGAGGATGATGTCAGAAAAGTACAATAAGAAAATCTTACAGAAAGTTGCGCGTGGACAAAGACACACGGATCACGGATCTTGGGGCGGAAGGACAGGGCTGGACTGTGGGGGACTACACTCGTGGACTGGTAGCAGCAGTGCATTAGCAGGTGAGCCAGGGCAGCCAAAGCGGGCTTCACCAACAAATGAAGCTGGGGCGGAGGTGCTGGTGAGAGACTGACTAACGGGGGCTAGACAGAGGACATGGGAGGTAAAGCGTCGGAGAGGAGCGGAGTCTGAGACAAGAATGTGAGGGAGTCGGGTGGAGCTTGCGGACTAGTGCAGGAAAGTGTTGGACCTGCAGGATCTTGTGGGAACAGAGGAGCGGTGGAAGGAAGGAAGGAGGGGGGAGGTTAATGGTTTCTCTTCTCTTCATCATTATCATCATTATTAGGATTTTACTACAGATTATTGTATGGAGATCTTATGGCTTATTATCATAGTTATTGGAAGAGTTTTACGTGACCTTATCTTTTATACTTGTGGATTTGCACTTGCGGAGTGTGGAGCTTCCTATGCACCTGCGAATTGTTACACTATAGATCAGGCTCAAGGCGGAGCGCTGAAGGCTAGTGGGAAAATAGCAGTGCAGAGCGGAGACACCAATAATCACACAGTCCGGACACATAAATATTCTGAAGAAGGCGGTAAGGGGACAGTTTCCACCCACTAACCCAACCTTTATTCTCACACCGTTCCAAAACAAGATTTGTAGTTATCTTTGTCCCAGAGCCAGTTAATAATTATTTGGTAGTCTTCTTGCTTTAAGTGGGATTGATTTGTTGGGACTTCTTCAACCGTTTCAGCCTTCTTTTTCCATGTTGTCTTCTTTGAAGTTGTACTTGGTACCTTCCCAGTTGATTTATTCTGAGCTTTGGTTTGTTTAGGAGGCATGCTAATTGGATAATGTGAAGAAAAAAGTTGTCAGGTCCAAATGAAGAGTGTTTCAATCAGCAGAAGGGTATGAATTTATTCAGGGACAGGTGAAGTATTGGAGGTGATGAGTCAGGATTGTTTGGTGATGTTTGTTGTTGGAATGCTCTGAAGGGTTGTTTGGTGATGATTGTTGATGAACGGCTTGAACGTAAAAATGTGGTTTTTCAAATGGATATCAAATTTTTTGCTGGCATAAATAGTATTTTTGCCACTATATTTGACACGTCCGCTCCAAACAAGTAGTTTTTTGGGGATTTTTATTCTTGTATTTGGAAATGCAGGATTTTGTGAAACCCATCAATTACGTAATGGTGGATTTGGTCATATTTGATACCCCCTAATGAGAGAAAATAATTAATAATAATGTTTGATGAATGTTATTATTAATTTTATAGAAATCATTTGAAGTCTTTTGGAAAGTTTATACTGTCTCTAAGTCTGACAAACACCCACAGAATCATGGAAAGCCTCAAACCCTTCTCCCCAAAGTGAACTACATAGAGTTTAAAGTATAATTCCAATCCCTCCCTGGAACCTTAACTAGACAGCAGAGAAGCAGTTTCCATGAGTAGCAAAGAGCAACATCCACAGTTCAAATCTTTCCAACACAAACACTTGTAAATAAAACAAGCTCCCACCTGACATTTGTATATATAATCCCCTCTTCCTCCCGTCAGATTGTAGATATAGAGGAGAAGAGATCCCCCGTATTCCTCATACAGTCATTCCCGCAAAAATGCATACTTGTGGAACCACATAGGGTTTTTGTTCCACCGTATTTGGTGTGGGCCAAAATTGAGGTTTTGTGGGCTATACCGCATAATGGCATACCACATACCCGTTTTTGCCTGGAACCAGGGAACATCTTTGGTTTAACCACATAAACATGCATTCCAGAAAGGCACCTTTGGGTTTTATTCTGTTATATTATTTCTTATTTTTTGTTTCTATTTGAAATTTGACTGAGATTGTGTCAGATTTCAACTAATCAAGACAGCCTTACATACAACGGTGGGCCGCTACACTACGGGCCCATGTAGCGTTAGCATAGCAGCGCCAACAACTTCTTTTTTTCATGTAGTGTTAGTGCGCCGCTACTGCCGCTGCGCTACACTAATTTGTAGTGGCTCTAACACTAGCCATTTTTTTGTGTAGTGTTAGCGCGCCTCTGGCGCCGCTACGCTGCAGCGTTTTTAGCGGCAAAAAACGCCTAAAAACTGTTAAAAATTTCTGAAACACAGCGTAGCGGGCGGTTTTTTGAGCCCTGTGTGCGTGGCGCTAGCGCAGATGGGGGGAATTGCGCTAACGCTACGCTAAAAGTTAGCACAATTTTTTGCCCCATGTGCGTAGCGTTAGCCCAGAAAATGAGAAAAGCGCTAATGCTACGCTAAATTGTAGCGGTTTTTTGATACACTATGCTACATTAACAATAAGAGTAGCTGTATTGGCCCACCATTGGTACATACTTTGTCAGTAGTTGAGTTCTGGCAAAGCAGTTCAGTAGATATTGCAAATAGAAATAAGAAATAAACAAATATTTATGTACCAAGGTCCAACCAAGCCTTTCCAAAATAGTGGTGCATCACCTAAACCATCTCATCCAGAATTATTTTGAGCCTTTTGCGGCTTGTTAAAGAAAATCCTGATTCAATCTATCTTTCCTGTGTTGGCAACACGCTTTTGGGGTACCCCCCAAAAAATCATGAAAACCCAGAACCCATACCCGTACATGATACCTGCACGGCGGGGATCCACCCACCTGTTGAGTCGGGGTACACTCTTGCCATTTTTACTCCCAGTACATTTGCAAGAAGACCAAAAAAGAAAAAAGAAAAAAGGGAAATACCCCTGAAACCACATCATAACTATGCGGTTCCGGGGGCTTTCTAACCGCATAGATATGTGGTTATAGGGACAACATGTCCTACCACATAGCCCCCCAAACCACATAACCAATCCATTCCATGGAGGGGTATGTGGTTTCAAGGGTTTGACTGTACTACATAATAAGTAGTCTATCCCCCCAGTCCTTGAAGTCCTTTTAATAGTAGTTAGTGAAGTCCTTGGAATATGAGTTAGTGAATTCCTTTAGTCCTTGGAGTCCTTTCTTTAGTCCTTGGAAACCCCTCTATTATGTCTTCCTACCTACTACACTTCCTATAATCCTCCTACTTACACTGGAAATTCCCCTTAGTTATTAAAAATAAGCAGCACTAAGGCTAAGTATAAGAGCTCAGCCACACCTTTTCTTTTTTTTAGTGAAACTCTCACAACCAGCAGCTGTAGGCAGGAGGGCAGATTCATCAGCACCCTTAGTTCAACTCTTACCCATTAGTTGTCTATTTCCTCTCCAAGCTCTATCTGACCCTAGAGTAGTTCCACAACAACACCCAAACCCAGGGGTAAAATTAGAAAAACAAAACCAGCCAACCGTCTGTTGTAGGTTGTTGGGTATTGTTTGCCAATTCCTGGGTGTTGTTTTTGCAATCCCCTAAATTAAGTTTGATGGTTAAATGGAAAATTCTTTCTGCGCTAACTTTGTGCATAGAGCAGCAACTGGGAGTTGTGATAATGCCACTGCCTCTACCTGCACAATGAATATGGCCACCTCCTTTCCAATCAACCAAACCCATTCCTCAAGGTCATAACTGCCTGTTGGATTTTTAACAGAAATTTCTAGCTATCTTGTGCCTCTGAGTTTGCTTCCACATATGTGATTTGTACTAGCATCATAATATCTCCCCCTTCCCTTGTGTTATTATTAGTCTTTATACCTGTATACTTGCTCCTTAAGTTTCCTATGAACCCCCATTGTTATTTCTGTGAGCTCCTCTTGATTTAAATCCCCAAATCAGACCTATATAATTCCAACCGCACCAGTAATCCCCACCTGGCTCACATGCACCCTCAGATGAAAATTTTGACATGCCAGCTTGCGTGTCAACCGGTCTGATCTGTCCTTGTTGGTACCCGTTGGGTTTCTTGTGGGTTTGTGCCTGCTGCTCCGCATCATGTATTGAGATCCCGGAATATGTCTATAGGCATCCAGTGACCCAGACACAGTATCCACACTTTGTTTGCTGGGTGGATCTGACAATCAGGCAAGGATGTTGGTTAATTGGTGGTTGGAGGCCTACAGGCTTCTCAGCTTTTTGCTGCTTATGAAGAAATTCTAACTAACTTGCTGATAAACCAAAACCAAAATAAAAATAAAAGATAATCAGAAAGAAGTAAAATGAAGATAAAAGAGAACAAAGAAGTGAGAAAGAAAAGGAGAAGAAAATGCATACCACTAATGATGGAAATATGTCTGAAAGAATATGAGTTCTTTGAAGTGGAAGTAAGAAGAGAGTATTTATTTTTATAGAAAATAACTTAGAAAAAAAAAGATTAGGAATAAAAATAGAAGACAAAGAAGATTAGTGATTTCCTCAGCAAACAACAGAAAAAGAAAGATAATAAGAAAGAGATAAAGTATGAAAGAAACCAACAGCATGTTGAGCAGGAATGAGGTAGCTTGATAAAAGACAAGATCCCAATTCAGTTTCTTGAGGTGATTCAAAAGTCTTGAGGCAGAGAAATCAGAAAAATCAGAAAGAGAGTAAAAGACGGGAGGAGTGTTAGAGTGAGTATGAAACGGCAAGTTGGTGATAAGACCTTACTGTTTCAGGTCTCAACAATAAAGTGAGAATCTTGAAGATCTTGAGTCTTGACAATGAGTCAAGTTTGAGAATCTTGTTGTTTCTGAGGAAAGATCTCTCTCTCTCTGGTGTCTTTATCTAGCAAGCTGAGTTAGCCCTAAGCGGTTGATTTGGTCCCCGAGCCCTGCTGCGGCTTGAGCGCCGAGAGCGTTGACATGTGACGAGAGCGCGGGTGCCGGGGCCAGCCGCTGAGTGCAGAATTCAACAGTTTAACATTCAGCCGTCAGGGGGGGTCAAAGGATCGACCGACATTTCACCCCGCGGCCTCCTGGGGTCGAATCGGTCTCGTCGCCGTCGAACTGTGCGACAATTCGACGTTGAACTTGGACCCCTGTGAGCGATTCCTGGCTTCCATAAACCGTTACATGGTCCACATACTGCTGTGGGCCCGCGGGGTTGATCCTTTCAAGTCCCATCCTTTAGCGGTGAATTTCTCAATTTCATGAACAAAGAGTTTCCAGGTCCGATGAGTCAATTTAGCCACAGGCTGAACGATGGGGTGTATTATCATCCACTCCGACTCGATACAATCAATCGTTGTCTGGATGGAATCGAACCCGAATCTCATTAATCGCGCAGCTTGTTGCCGTGCTTTCCTCGACTGCCCATCCGTCTCCTCCCCCCGTTCGCCGGACCGTTGCAGTAGAACTTTTTTCCCTCCAACACAGAGATCCCCGTGCCACCCGTGTCAGCCGATCACGAATGAACGCTAGTCGGTTTCGGATGCGCAAGGGTGGATGGATGTGTGTGTCCATGTAGCTCGTCAGAGCCATCCTCATGCGAAGGATCGGTACATTTATCGAGGACTCCCCCCGCAAAGGGTGCTCAGCTCAGCTAAGTGGTGCACGATGATGAGCTTATTCAGATACATCGCAGGCTAGTCCGGATCAGTTTGTCCCTTATAAGCTGAAGGAGAGAGAGGGCGGGAGGGGCGACAAGCCGATTTAGCCTTTTTTGAAGATGTTGCATTCTGTTTTTGGACGCCCGGGAAGGCGGGTCCATGGTAGCTAGTTTGTTCAGCCTGCAATAGACGGTACCAGCCACTATCGACTGATCATGGGCGAGCTCAACAAGGCAAGCTGTGTTGTGCCTGTTAAATGGAGTGTTGCAAAGGTGATATATATATATATATATCTCCTCCCCTCCACCACTGAGTTCCCGAGAGTGAGAGTGTCCATCAAATCCAAAATACTAATCAACACCACGCCCTTTTAAAGCTTCATCCTTCCTACAATTTTTCATTAGCAACGTCCGTGCGCGGATAAAATTAGAATTTCTCTCGCATCAATCCATCAGACTGAGTCTTCATACCTATGTTTCTTGGAAAGAAAATGGCCGACCAAGCCGCTCAACTAACATTCTCCTTCTCACATGGAGGATCGGCACTGCCAGTAAGTCGACAGACAAACCCGTCGAGAACTGGAGTCAAAAGCCTCGAGCAGGCCGACGAACAACTTCCAGGCGAAGGTGCATCTGGCTCAGCTACACAAAATCATCATCCGGTTCATCATGAGGAGAAGGCTACTCACAGGCTCGAGAACTCCTCTGGGGACGCTCATTTTCATCCTCATCGGGCTTATCTTGCCAAGTCGGCAGAAGAAAAAGCATTGCTACGAAAAATTGATACACACATGTAAGAACCGATGTCAAATATGGCTTATCCATCTTAACAGTCCCATCAATGTTATAAGACATTGATGTCTCATTCTCGAATACTTCTCAATCAAACTTAGGTTTCCTTGCCTGTGTCTTTTATACATGCTAAATCGTGAGTAGAGGAAAAAATATTATTGAAAAGCTGGACTATACCCGTTTCTGATGCATATTGCCTTGACACTAGATTTGGATAGAACGAGTGTTAGTACTCCGAAATTTCAAATTCTGAATGGTCGTGACTGGATGCTTAATACCTGATCAAAATTCCTTCGGATAGATTGCAAATGCGCGAGTTGGAGGCATGGAAGTGGATCTCAGCCTGAGTTCTACAGATTATTCGACGATCGTGCTCATCTTTTTTGTTGGATACCTGTTTGTTTTTCCAAAAAATTTATATCGAAGAAACATTGATATCTTCACAAAAAATGAGTTGAAAAAGCTGAAACTATGTGACTCACAACCAGCTCAGCCGAAATTCCTTCAAATATGCTCCTCTCTCATATGCGCCCATCCCTATTCTTACCTGGACTCACTTTCATCTGGGGCATTATTGTTACCCTGATCAGTCTGGTAAAAAATAAAGAAAGTCTGATTGTAGCAAGGCTGTTCCTGGGATTTGTCGAGTGTGTAATCATTCACCTTTTCTCCCCTACAAAGACTCTGTTTATACCACCTTGCTCATTCTATCTTCAACCTTCCCAACTTAATAGGTCTGGCTTTTTCCCCGGAGTTGTGAGTTTCAGGATCAACAATTTTTTGATGAAATGAGCTCTAAAGTTGACGCGGAAGCCCCCTGCAGCTGCTTCTTTTGTCATCTTGGTACCGGAAAGCAGAGCTGGCAAAGCGAATCGGTATCTTATACAGCGGAGGTATTTTGTCGGGAGCTTTTGGTGAGTGCTCATATTGCAATCTTCAGTTCGTGGTTCCCAGCTGATTTCCGGATTTGATTTGACTTCAGGTGGGTTAATTTCCGGTGGTGTCATCGAAGGATTAGAAGGTGTGGGTGGCATCCGAGGATGGAGGTGGCTATTCATCAGTGCGTCATCGGCACCATGGAAATAAATTCCAGTGCCCTCTTTCCTTAGCTTAACAGAGTCTGACGGGTATTATCATTTTGCTTATCTAGTTGAAGGACTCATCACAGTCTCGGCGTCCGTTCTAGTGGTTTTCTTCTTACCAGATTGGCCATCAAATACCAAGTGGCTCACAGAGCGAGAAAAACAGCTTGCAGTCCTCCGGCTTGAAATCGACCAGGTTGAACAAGGTGGTGGATCTGCGGCTGATTCGGTCAAGTTGAGCCATCGGCAGGCCCTGGTGGCTGCCGGCAAGGATTGGAGAACTTATCTATTCTGTTTCATGTGTAAATTAGTCTTCCCTGTCTCCCCTTACCACTCCCTACCTTG
Organism: Puccinia brachypodii; assembly: GCA_019395275.1. Taxonomy (NCBI): domain Eukaryota; kingdom Fungi; phylum Basidiomycota; class Pucciniomycetes; order Pucciniales; family Pucciniaceae; genus Puccinia; species Puccinia brachypodii. The sequence continues at coordinate 10,422 of LUKR01001128.1, forward strand.
TGCTAGAGCAATTGGACTGAAATTGCACCCGGGGCACCAACACAGATATCACGATTCTCAGTTCACAAACCATTCTATACTTCATTCCTAGTATTGTGGTTTCACTAGGTTACGAGGGACAAGTGGCCCAATTCATGACTGTTCCACCGTATGTGGTCGCCTGCGCGTTCGCCCTTGGAGTCTCATTCTCAGCCGATTATTTTGAGGAACGGATGCTACACGTAGCCCTTCCGATTGGCTTTTCTGGACTTCTCTATGCACTCTGCCTCGCCATTACTGAGCCCAAGGCCCGGTATGCTTTAGTCTGGTGAGCTGCGGCATCCACACATTTATCCCTTGTGGTACCCTTAGTCTTACCTGTCTTTTTTTTTTTTTTTAGTCTGGCCTTCGGTGCCACCTTCGGCTCGCTGCCTGTCGTGTTGGCTTGGGTATCAAACGTCGCCGGATTCCAGAAACAAAAACGGGCGATTACCCTGGCTATCGTTAACACAGGTCGGTGACCGAAAATGATTTCTAAAATCTCATTAGCAAGAGTGACCACTTACGATAATTTCTTCGTTCATTGTGTTCCTATCTCCTAACTTATAGTCGGGAATTCGTCCAACTTTTACGGAAGTTTCCTTTGGCCCAAGTCACAAGGTCCCGAGTTCGTATTAGGATTCGCGATGACCACCGTATTCGGTTTCTGTTGTGCCATATCAGCCGTCCTTGGCCAGTTCCTCTTGACTAAGTATCCTCGAAAGATAATGGTAGAACCTAAAAACCCTTCGCCAGCTCATAATGAAGTAGAATCTTCAGCTGGACTAAAAAAATTGGATACCTAGACCTAAATTTGCGGCAAAAATTCTGTTGTGACTCATGATCAGGAATGTTAATCTGTAATTGGCCCGCTAAAAATATTTGATATACATCTTCGCAATAATAATTTTACAAATTTTAATCGTTTTAATCTTTGAGTCTGAAAGCCCAGATTGGACTGGCAAAACGACTGGTGCCTTTCATTTCGATATAAACATTATGAATTGATTCTTCAATTGATGAGACTCAACCAGCCAAGCAAAATCTTGGAGAAGCAACCATTTGTATATATAAAGTTCATGTTAATTTGTGTGTCAGAAAGAAGAGAAACAGGCACTGAGCTTAGCCTGTAAACTAAATACCATTACTATGAAAGTGATGGTCAATGTGTGTGGAAACAGACATTTTCTCCTGCCATGTGAAGTGTAAACAAAATTTGAACCTCACTGAATTTGGAACAGTGTAGATTCAATTCCAAGGGAGTACCTTCATGAATTATAAATAGATATGCTTTTAACGTGGATTTATCTCCATCCTTTCATGTATTACATGTCCATCTTTTCTGTGCTTTGAATAAAAATAGTGTCAATGCACCATGAAAAAAAAAGGTGTGTTGCTTGCTGACCAGCAAAATCAAGAAGCTAGATCTGTATTCCTACCATGATATACTTGAAGCTCAACTGGCACACAGGTATGCTGCATCACCACACAAAGAGGCAGTGGCACAATATGAATTTCTAAAAAGGAGAGCTTCACTTAAGCTCCACCCAAGCTCCATAGGAAGTTATCTTGATATGACTTGTCAGCATGCAAAACACCAGATTTCATGGTGGTGTATAATTTACAAAACTGATGCTGTCAGCTTGCTACTGTAGCAGAGACAACCTGTCATAGTGCAAACAGTACAGATATTGAAATTGATAGAATAAATGATAATATTAATAATAAGAATTGATGAAGAGATGTTATCATTAATTCTACAAACAAGTAACAATAATAGTAGAAAATAACCAATTATCATTTCAATTTCTAAATCTGAATGTAAAATAACATACACTACTTCAATTATAGCAACACTGTAACCAATAAAATACATGTATTGGTATCTGGTCATATTGGTATCATATCTATATTGTATTGGCCAAGCAATACAATACAGATATTTTCTGAAAAATATATCTACCTCAAAAATACAGTGCAAAACACCCTATATTGGGGGAAATGCAGCTGTATTCATACATACATGTTGAAAAAGGATGTTAATCACTGAAAAATACAGCCCAATACACCTTGTATTGGGGGAAAAACTGCTGTTTTCCATCTGTATTGTATTGTATTGGGCTCCAGATACAATAAAAATATGTTTTGAAAGATGTATTGGCAATACTAGATACAAGTATTGTATTGTTTTCACCATTGCTTATAGGCACCCCTTATTTGAACTCATTCATTCAGTAAACTCACACGGAAGGGAAAGCATTTAACTTGAATATGCTGTCACTAAACTGTAAAGAGTGTGCTCCATGAGTTACAAAACATATAAGAATAAAAATAAGCAATAAAATAGTTTATATGAAAGGGTAACACATGTAGCATGCAAGGGAAACAGGTTAATCATTATTCTTTGTATTTTCAGGAGATTATCTACACCTCACATGCTGCCTGTTTAATACACATTTTTCAGGAATTTTCTATACATAAATATAAGGTACTGTTTTATTTTACCCTGTAACTTATACATAGCCAAGGAGCCATAGTGACACAAGTATCATTACCATGTGGCTAAAAAGTATCAGGAAAAATAGTAGAGCCTCTCACTGGCTACTACTGATTCTTGTGGGTATCATCAGAGGCTCTTAAGGGTATTTATTAAGGACCTTCCTCCCCCAAAATATAGATCCCTCAGCTTTGCCATAGATTACTACACTTACACTTACTTTGAACAGATTTTACTTGTTGAAATAAGATTGGTTGATAGTTTTTTATTCTGAATCTCCGCCTCAAACCTCCATAATAACTCAGGATTTTAAGGGATTTTGCTGTGTTAAAATCCCCTTTAATCTTGAGTTATTTCCCCTTCTTTCACTGGCAACTAAGCCACCCCTAATTTATCAGCCCCCAGCTATTTCAGGTACTCAACTCCTCTGCATTTCTTTGCAATATAACTTAGAGGGAACTAAACTACCCCTGATTTATCAGGCCCCTCTGTACTTAATTATATTAATATTTTATAATATTAGTATACTTGAATATCTATTTACTTTTATCTCAAAAAACCCCACAAAAACATATCCATTCTGCCCCAAAGTATCAATGGTAATTAATTCCCTTATTTCTGCACACATTTCTCTATTTTTGCACCACATGCAGCTAGAAGGGTTACTCCTTGGCATCACGGAGGCTGACAGAGGCAGTTATAGTGTTGACAGAATATCAGGGCTGGAAAACTACTGTACACTGAAATGCACAACAGTGATCTCAAGTTTCTTGGCTGGGGTTGCCTTTTTTTCTTTTTTAGAGGTTTTGTAATGGTAATTTTGCAAGGAGTTCTCCATCTCCTAATTTGAGAAAAATTTTCACAGGATTTAATTTCAATTCATGGGAGGGATCTGAGCAAAGGGAGGTCACAGTTGTGCATGGATATAGCTGCAGAAACAGTCTTTGGCGCACACAACCGGCGTATTTGGACTACCTAGACTGCAATCAAGAGGTTACCTAAAGACCCAAGCCTCCCCCTAGGCACCACATTTCCACAGAAAATGCCACAGAAGCAAAGAGAGAGCCCAAGGGGTTGGCCCACATGGCACTCAAAGGACTGGTCCCTATATAAGGTAGGCCTGGTGGCTATAAAGGTGGAGTCCCCAATCTCTCCCTTTTTTTCCTACCAGGATCCAACCAACAGATACTCCCACTTTCTGAGCTATTTACCACATTTAGTGATCCAGTATTTAAATTCCCTATCATTTTTGACTACCTCCCACCCACCCATGTAGACCTACACGTATTGTCTCCTTGATTCCTTCTAGGGAGTTCTCCACCAGGCAATTGTTTGATTGCAACCTCTCTCCCACCAAGGCGCCATCACCTGGGGTGCCACTCAACAACACTTAATACATGAGGGAGACTGGCTCAGGAAACTGGCCACCTCAAGACTGGTGTAAGACTCAAAAAGTGCTAGTGAAAGCCTTTTTTCTGAATGGAGAAGGGGATGGTGGAGTTGCATA
>LUKR01001129.1:3367-14442 GCA_019395275.1 Puccinia brachypodii
AAAATCTGAAAAAAAAAAAAAAAAAAAAAAAAAAAAAAAAAAAAAACAACAAGAAGGAAGCGGGGCTGTCAGTAGACTTGTTCATCATTGTTTTATGCTCTTTGTGTGTGCTTACCACTTGGTTCAGGTTGATCTTTTAATAGAAAGTCTTGAGCAAAACCAATGTAAGAATCGATTTCTTTCGAATCTAATTCGGTCAAGTTCTTCCTACAATCACCATAGTTCATCAATGAAAAATATAAGAGAAGCGGTGTGCGATCGGGAAACAGACGTAAGGTTAAGGGCGATTATTCTAAACAAACAAAAAAATCGTATACGATTAGAAGACACTCAACTCCCAAAGTGTCTGAAGATTTTTATCCTGATCCAGTTTAATGTTTTGAGTAAGATCATGATACCATTGATTGAGATCAGGTATGGATTCAGTGACGAACTGGAACATTTGATCAGGTTCCTTTTCATCCTCATCTAATGAACGGTCATCACTAGAAGAGGGAGGATCATTTGAAGAAGACGCGACGATTGAAGATTGAGCGACGATGTAAACAACGGCCATGATAAACCATTCGGGTGGATATTTGATCATTTGGACTCGAAACACGCTCAGGGCCTTGTTGCCTGCCATAGGTCGTTCTCGTCGATCGGCGGTCTTGAGGGATGTTGAACTTAGCGTACGAGTATGAGGATTTAAGGTTAAAAAATACTGATCCAGCTTTCGTACAAGATGCAAAGCGAGTAACTGAAGTGAATCTGCGATGATTATATTCAAGACAAATCAAACAGAAAGTCAGCTTTACTTTGCTTCCAAATCGATTCACGATTGACACTGACCAGGTAAAAGTAAAACTTTCGAAAAACGTAAGACCAGAAGGGATAAGTTAGGAGTAGTATTTTCGGGTAACAAGACCGACGGATTGGCGTCCTGGAAAATCTTCAATAATTGACGACAGACGTAAACCAACCCATGTGAATGGCCTCGACGGGAAAATAACCGTGGGGCTTTCTGGTCACATGCCAGTCAAAAAAAAAAAAAAAAAACGTTCGATTCAGGACAGTTTTGTAGACAATAATATCTCTGATCATCTCGGATGTCAGTGCGGGTGCTCTGACCTACCTCGGCTGATAAACTTTGCATGACCGGTCGATTCATCTTCTGTTGAACCTCAGATGGAATGGAATGAATGAAGCCGATGTAAGGTACTTGTTTGGTCGTAATGAAGCTATGGATCAAGATTCAGTAAGATAAATCAATGCTAGGTGAGGTGATGGGGTCATGAGAACCGGGACATCTGGGCCTATGAGTTTACTGACTTGATGAGGTCTTGTAAGATGATGGGAAGCCGAAGTTTCAAACAGGCCAAATAAACCGTACAAATCGTGACTACCATCCGGGGATGAATATTAATGTTATCAGACTGTTTACGATTATGGCTTCGCCGAGATCGTCGCGATTTGCCAGTTTGTTGGTTCGACTTCTCGGAACCATCTGAACTAGAAGAGGCAGAGCTGCTGGATGAATCACCGGATGATTGGTCTGATGATTCGGAATGTTCTTGGGTGATTGCTTTTAGAGCTTCTGGGGTAAGCTGAGTTCTGTTCTGATTACCCCCTCCTCCTTGAGAATTACTGGCAGGACTGTGTCGGGCTTTGCGAGGAGTGGTCTGAGCGCTATCGGGTTCTTGAGAAGAATAACCGGCCGATTGAGAATCATCGCCAAATCGAGAACTGGGAACGACCGGGGATGATGAGAAGTTGGGAGTGAATAAATCATTATCTAGATTGAGTATGGAGATATAAGCCTTCCAAAGAGTCTGGGCGATTTCCTGGAGATTTCGAGCCATTCAAACCAATCAACCTTCTCGAAACTAAATGATGATCAATGATAGATTAAAGAGGCTGACTTCTAGTTGACTTGGAGCGTTGATGATTTGAATGAGGGCTTCGATTTGTTTACGAATCAGAAGGGTTAGAGCTTGAACCAATAAGACCCGGGCCCGTTGGTCCTGATAAGCTACATCAACTATGGGTCAGAACTTGGCTTTCTCGTTTACTCTCGGAGGAAGGCTTACCAGCTTTCAAGATGTAAGATTTCCTCTGCTTTGGAGCAGCCGTCAGTCTACGTTTCCTAAGCGAATATTGGGAGGCCTCGGTCTGTTCGGTGCTCTCGCGTAAGAAGCCCTGGATGATCAAGAAAAGCTGTCAGTCGGAAGCTAGCCGAGATAGATAAGTCTTGGTGACTGTACCTCTAAGACGTGGCCCTCGGCGCAGACGACGACGCCTCGATTGGGATCCCGTCTCCACTTCCTCGAACCGCATCTTGGGCAGGTCCGGTGTTTTTTGGAGGAGGTTGACTGCTGAGAGAAGGCCGATGGGGCTCGGCTGGCTTGGGACATCGCTCGAGGGATTCAGAAAAGAAAAACCAAGGAGCAGGCATCTTGCTCGAGGGAGAACCTTCTTCAACAGAAACCCCAAACAACAAACAAACAACGCACACCCTGTCTGTCTATCTTCTATATCTCCAATATGAGAACGTGTACAGTGCTGATACATACATACACATCAACACTACAATATCTGCACATCGATCCATGTCCACAGGTATCCATCGATGCGATTTGTTCCGGAGCTGATTTACATATTCTGGAATCGGGATTGCGGACCACTCGTTCCGATTGGATGGAATCCCCTCAACGCGAATGGCCAGGATAGGATGGTGCGCGTGCTAAACGATTGGACGCGTCCAGTGCAGCTGTCCCAAACAAAGTGATCCGGATTGGATCCAGAAGCAAACAGGCTGGCCCTTCGACAAGATGGCCTATATATTCCAGAGCTGCTCCCCATCCTTCACTGGCCCAACTCCCATCTCTCAAAGCTCCTCTACCAGGCCTTCGCCATTCCGATTTAGCCGAAAGAAATAGTAGTATCATATTACCCCTTGTACACATTTATTTCGAATGTTTACCAGAGACTTACCCAGCACGCCAAGCGCACCTAGGATGTCAATGAAACGCCGGATGAGTGATCCAGACTGCAAGGAATCATACGACCATGCCAGCAGGGGCAAAACTCAGCTCTCTCTAGACGACGTGTGGGGCCATCATCGATCGGACGAAGCTGGGCGGGAGGGCACATGGAAGCGGCCACGAGGTTCGCAGAAGAGTCGGAAAGCTGCCAAGTCGGCGAAGGGCTGGAAGCAGTCAGCAAGCCCTCAGTCGGGCCGAAGCGTCCAGCAGCCGGTCACGAACTTGTCGAGCTCGATCGGCTCTCGGACGCCGAGTGACCACTCACTCTTTTCTCTCGACAGTTTATGGAGCAAATCGAATCTCAGCGATGGCTTCGACGAGCTCGACTTTGGCTTTGACCCTTCCCTCTTCCCGCTGGAAGTTGACCCTATCCATGGTATCCATCCCTCGTGGCTCGAGCCACTCAAGCCGGTCCTCATCCAGCCGGAGATCATCAGTCTCCACCAACAACTCGGGCCGAAATATCTCGGATACCACTACAAACTCGGCGAGATATCTCCCCTGCCACAGACTGAGATATCCCCTCCTGCTCAGGATCTATACAGTTGGAGTCGCTTGACTCCCCTCGATCAGGTTAAAGTCGTCATCCTTGGCTCTAGACCTCATAGTCATCCCGACCAAGCTCACGGCTTAGCATTCTCCCAGCCCACTGCTTGTAAACATTATTCTGGCGCCATAGGTTCTGTGCGTTATACATTGCCCATTTCTTTTTTCTTTTTTTCTATTTGTCAAAAACAGACCATAAAGCACTGGGTAAACTGACAAACTACAATGACACCTTCAAAAACACAGATTCATAGAGAATTGGCGAACCAATACCCTAACCAATTCGTTCACCCTCACCACGGCTCACTAGTCTCCTGGGCTAGGGCCGGCGTCCTCTTACTGAATATCACTCAGACTGCTCAACGTGATAATGAGACGGCACATGTGAATTTCGGATGGCGAGAGTTCACGACGAAGATCTTGGAGATCGTCAGTCGGGAGGGGGGCTCGAGTTATAACGACTCAAGTATGCTCCCTTCGGACGACACCCAGAAAGGTATCGTCTTCATCGGATGGGGCGAGGAGGCCATTAACCAACTCGAGTCCGCTCAGCTTCTCGAAGTGAGTCTTCTCTTTTAATTCAGGGGAGAGAGACACACACACACATCCCTCTAACTCTCCTCTCCTGCCCCCCTTTTTTTTTTTTTTGAAAAAAAAATGATGATCCTTAGTCGACTAGAAACCATAAAATCTTGACTTGTCGAGGGACTCCTCATCCTTCTTCAGTATTCGTGGACGGATTCTTCGAAAAACAACATTTCCTTTTAGCAAACGAGTTTTTGAGATCCACCTATGGTGATGAACATATGATCGATTGGTGGAACCTTCAACCCCTGGATCCTTAATTAACCAACTCTCCTTTTTCTTTTCTTTTACTCCTTTACTCCTTTACCCCAGTTTTCTCCCCTCTCCAAGTGATGTGATGCGGTTTGTCATCGGTGGTCTGTGTTTTCTATAAGAAACTAAATGTAGGGGATAAGCTAGTGGACGCTTATGTTATGTTCTCCAAATCGGACTGCTCTATCTCTTCCCCCGCTTCCAAACATATCAACTCCTTGAGCTATGTAATTTGTATTTTTGTCCTATACTGTATCTGTTAAGTTACTCCTCACCAAGCATCTCACAAACAATCTATCTTCTCGCCACTTCTTCTTCCACTCTCAGCTTCTCAGTCCAGGTTATCTTTTTGTACGTTTCTCTCAGCCTCTTGTATCTTTGGATGACTTTTTTTTTGTACTACAAGGCCTGTTGTCTTCCCTCTACTAAAAATGTAACATTATGTTGTAAAATGGAATCTTCTTCATGAGTCGACCAGCACAGGACGTGAGTAATCGAGTGGAGAGAGTTTTTATTTGCGTAAAATCTGAGTTGGAGCTTATAGCTATCGTTTCAAGCTGCTTCAAGACAATCCGATGTGACAGAGATCATCAACAGCCTACAGAAGAATTCTTTTGAAGAAGAGTTGATGGTGAATTGTTTTTTGTTTTGGATTGATTAGACCCTTTACATTCTAGTTCTGTCGACCAGCCTTCAACAAAGACCAAGAAGTGCTTACATTTCAGAAAACCACTATATTCTTGTACTAAAGGATATATATTTTGGGATATCAGGGATTGGTGAGAAGGATACAAGCATGTGCCATTATAATTAAATACGAAGATTTGAAAGATTGATAATGATACCGAGAATGATACCATGAGTTGAATGTAAGCGCTAACCAGGTTTAGACATCACTGGGAAGGATAGCATGATCAAGCTGACACTGACAGATCTGAAAAACAAGAAAAACAACCAGGATATCTACGAGGTGGTACAAAGCAAAACAATAAAAAACCAATTGAGGAAGTAAGTAGAGTGGTACAAATTATGGCAAGTAGAAAACTGACAAGTGATTCAAGCGTTTAATATGAATCAAATATGGAGTGAGGGGGCAATGTGGAACTAGATACTGATACAACAGATTTCAGACTCGGTGATCTCTTCTTCGCACTCCTTTTTTTTTTTGTCTCTTGACCAAGAGTAATTATTATTTTTTGCTTGTTATTGATAGCCATTTCATCTTGCTACCTTCGACTCCCAAAAACAACCATGTCCGATCAGGGGCACGCACGTTTACCACATAGCTAGCTTCTTAGTTGCTTGACCTTTGTTTATTAGAATGAAACAGTTTGCCTATTCAAACGAGACAACCAACAAAGAATAAATAGAAAAAATCAGGGTTTTTTTATTGGTTGAATCTTGTCACAGGTAGGAGAGGGTTGAGTGTTCATTACTTACTAATCCAATCAACGGGCTTATCGAACCATTCCATAACCAGGTCGACCATTCCAACTTCAAAATCAACAAATCGCCGATCGAGATATCGTCGGGATATTTGAATGCATTGCTCACTGAAGAGGATTGAAGAATAAGTTAGCGAAGTTGTTGGCTTCTGGCTAATGTGAATCCCGAGGAAGAAGAAACAGGACTGACTTATACAAAAGTTTAAGACCATGAAACCTGAAGCACATGTCCCGATAAGAATCATGATTGATTTAAGTTTCTTAATGTAGTTCGATACACTTTTCGAGTACTGAGCTTCACTTTGAGGACTTTGATGGTGATCACTATGAACGGAAGGTACTAAGTAGGTTTCCGAAGCAAATGAATCTGTCGGATTGCCGTTAGATGATTGTTTGCTTAGGATAGTTGCCTTATCACCAAAACCCTCAAGACCGTAGTCTTTATTATGAGTCGCATCCTCCATCGAAGGTTGTCCAGGTAGATTTCCATTGGAATTGAAGGTCAAAGCTGGCTTGGGTTCAGTTAGATTAGCCAACTGATGGACTTTATAGCAATCGTTTTGATCGTTCAGAGTATCGACTTGGTGATCATACCTCGAAGGTGTTGAGGGCTGCTTGAGGGGAGCTTGTCTGACGAGTTTGCGAACAATGTCAAGGGAAACCCAGAGGCAACAGGCGAGGATTGCAAAGGTGAGGAACAGATGGATAGCTGAAAGCATGCGAATGTGGGTGAAAAGAAAACTAGACGCCTGATCGAGCTTGCTGATCGTTTGCAAGGTGTTGGTGATCACATCGCCAGCAGGCTGGGTGCCACTTTCCAATACGTAATCAAAGGTTACCAATAGTTGTCCGTCGAGACTATTGATATCCTCGATCGATTTCATCGATAAGATGATGCATGGTAAAGGAATCAGGAATACGACCGCTAGACTAGAATAGGCGATCGAGTGGAGCCAAGATGGCTTGATCGTCTTCTTCTTCGAATGGATGGATGGAATACTAGGTTGGCCCCATCGGTTTCGTGGCGCTCCACATAATCCGATACGCAATGGGGGTAGGCCGCATACGAGCGCCCAAGCTACAAAAATATGCGAAAAAGGTAATAGCGTCAGTCAGAGTGATCATATTTTTCTTTTCCAGGGAAATACAATTTATCTGCCAGGAGAACTGACTCAGTAGAATACCCGCGGTCAACAAGAAACTGGATAAGCCGATGATAAAATACAGAATAGCCATCAGAATGCTACTCCTTTCTTCTGGCCGAAGGTGTGACTTGCTGACCTGAAATTGAATTGCTGAATGGCCATAGTATAACCCTTAAATTTCAACCGATTGGCATCCGACAACAGGCTCGAGAGCGATGCCACATTGACTGTTTGGACATACACCCACACGGTTGATAATTCATAGTTTTGTCAGTATTCAATTGATAGCAAGGGGCCAGAAGGGGGGCCCGAGACCTGGAAGAATTGACATACGGATAGCATTGATGAGGAAGACGATGGGAAAGATGAGAGTCAGATCAGGTTGGTGGTAGCCCAAGAGTGTGGAGTCAAACAGACGCCGTGGGGAAGAAGTCCTACTCCTCAACCTCAACCTCAGCCAAAGGGAGCAGAGATGGACGAAGATGGATACCGAACAAAGCGCGATCAAGATGAAGGAAGACACCCGAATCGAATCGGAAAGTCTTGGCTTGGATGTTGCGGCTATCTGGTCTCTGAGTACTGCCCATTCGGTCGGTCGAATCGTCCAGCCAGGTATGGTCTCAGCCATCGGACCTGGGCAAGTTCTTGAGAGATAATCTAGCCAATGAAGATAGTACGGAAAGCGTAATTGGACGCGCGATATGATCTGGGCAGTCACTTATTTATATTGGCTGTAAATGTGTACCGATAGAATTTTGGTCGAAGGCTTGAGATGGAGCTAATATGAAGTTATCGATCTCAAAGCATCATAACTTCAGGATTAGCGATCAGCAGTTGCCTGTTCGTAGCCTCACTAACGACCACTATCAGCAAAGGGGAGGACAGGAACAGAGATGGCAGGGGATCGTTGGTGAAGCCGACGGGATAATCAATGATACGACTGAATGCACTGCCAGAAGTATGCACCCCATGAACCGAGTTTCAAAAGCGAGACTCCTAGATTATTGACAAAGATGTACAGACTGGAGTGGGTTTTCTCATCTTTCTTCTGACTCATTCTAGTTCATGAGCACCCCAGTGTATCTATTATATTTACAGAGGTACACAGCGAGGCTGTTGAGCTAACTCTAGATCAAGTGGTGGATAAATATCTGTTCCTAAAGCCTGTGTCGTATCCTCGACAAAAGGCCACAGTGGCTTGAATTACGCTTGGACCAACTGACCATCAAGTTTGATCCATGATGCTTGAATTTGAAGGGATGAGCTTCCTCCCACTCGGGAGAGTTCTGAAAGTGCGTTTTTAATTCGCTCTCTCTTGTCCATGTCAAACTCTCCAGCTCGTCAAAAGAAAAACGTTGCACGAGGTTGCAGCTCGAGCAAATCCGACCTTTTCGTCTGACCCCCCAGGATCAGATTTTTACTCGTAAGTTTGGCAGGCAGGGGCCTGAATATGATCCTCGAATGTCTGTAGAACCAAGAGAATGTCCAGAGTCTTGCCATCCTGTATGAGGCCCCGTTTGGCGTCGTAAGATAAATATGTGGTTTTGTTGTAAGGTTTCTGATTTGAAAACTATTGGGTTTATCCTGCAAAAATGCCCCTTTTTCCATGCTGGCCTCGTGGGTGACCCAAGTGTGAGACCAAATGTGCTGCATCTGTCATAAGCTACCACTTGCATGATCTACATGCCTAGCACACAATTTATAGATTGAAAGATTTCACTTCAACCCTCCAACCTCACTGCATGATGAATATTTCTGATGGATGTCAACAGCATAAAATAGACCACATCCTGTCAGTCAAACACAATCTCAAACTTACAGTCTCATGTCCAGATACAACCTTCAAATTTTACAAAGATCAAGTTGAGAAATTAATTGAGGGGAATTCTTGGGAAGTAGTCTCAGGTCCTGTTTGGATGACCATTGTTATGTGATAATCCAGTGTGTTTTATTTCCAAAATGCAAGTCATAGTGATATGGAGACCACACACAATATCCCCCTCTGAATTGTACCAGGCCCTGCTGGATTATTGTGAGATTACTTTGCCAAGGTCGGCCAACCGGTTCTTGACTGACGGCTTGGGTCAACATCAGCACTCTCCACTTGTGCACCCGTGGAACTGCCAGCATAATTGGCTGGGCTAAGACCATCCCAGTTAAACTAGGATGCACCAAACCAATTTAAACTTGGTTGATATTAACCAATGAAATAGAACTCAAAGGGGAGTCCTTTGGATTTGTATTTAAGAGGTTTGGAAAAACAACACCTGGGAATTGGCGAACAACACCCAACAACCATCTGTCAACGGTTTTTGGGTGTCGTTTTTCCAATTCAACGCCCGCGTCTGGGTGTTGTTCAAACAAAAAAAAATAAAAAAATAAAATAAAAATTTATTATTTTTTTGGGTGTTGGAAAGCAAATCCAACACCCAAGGTAAATGATGTTGGGTGTTGGCTTGCCCCAACTTTTTTTCTTTTTTTTTCTCAGGTACGAGGCTGTGTATCAATGACAGAAGATGGAGAAGTAAGATGGATGTTAGTGAGCGGCTCTGGTGAAAAGAAGGCCAAGAGAATTTTCTTGTAGAAAAAAAGAAAGTCCATCCATCAAACAACATATTTATTTATTCGAAAAAAAAAAACTTTGCTTTGTTCAAATAGGTCAGATTAAACTTGACATACCTATTAGTAGATAGAATCAGTTATTATCTATTTTACTACAATCCCTTTGACGTGAAGCCAGCCAAGTTTTGTTATCAAAGGAGTAAAATTCCCTTCACTATACTGCCCTGGTGCAATTTTCACATCCCCCATCAAGCAGTAAAAGAATTAGACCGTGTCTGACTGGTCTAAACTTGGTCAATCAGCTCCAATGGGACGTGTGTGCATGGCAGTCTTAACGTACTGATTATCAGACCTTGGCGCAGGTCAGACTTGGATGGCATCTGGGTACCAATCAGAGCTTGCTAAGGTAAACTTCTAATCACTCTGGTAGGAGAGGGGAACATTGCTCCAGCTGAAGGAACCATCATCATTGGCTGTAAGTATACCATAGATCACTCAAAAAATAAAATAATATGATGGAGTACACACATGTTAATATTCCTTAACAAGACTTCAAGAATTTGTGAGAATTTTGTATCTTTGACTTTATTGAAGTGTACACTTAAAGCTCATAGTTTCTTATTAATCAAATATATATATATATATATATATATAAATGAAAAAAAAGTTTTCATTTTAAATAGTAATAAAAAAAAACAGGACAAAAAAGAAAGAAAGAAGAAGACAAGGAGATTGAAATGAGAAAAGAAAAAGGGGGCTACAGAGTAGAATAAATTAATTCTTTAAACTCAAACTCTAATTTGGTCGTTGTTTTTGTAGGTTGAGGATAGGATAGGATAGGAGATTTTATAAATGATTTCTTTTTTCTCTTTTTTTTTTATTGTTACACCCAAAATCATTTACCTTGGGTGTTGGATTTGCTTTCCAACACCCAAATCTTTTTTTTTTATGTTTTTTTTGTTCAAACAACACCCAGACGCGGGCGTCAAATTGGAAAAACAACACCCAATGACCGTCGACGGAAGGTTGTTGGGTGTTGTTTGCCAATTTTTGGGTGTTGTTTTTCCAACCCTCATATTTAATTGGTTGAGATCAACCAAGTTTAAAGTGGTTTAGTGCATCCCAGTTTAACTGAGATGATATCAGCCCACTAAATTATGCTGGTGGTGTGGTGTAACAAGATGCTATTTTAATGGTAAGCTGAGTTAATGTTACAAGTGTTTTGAAATACCTGCCCCTCTGTTGCACTATGCAAGAATTTTGACAAAAAATATTTATTGTTGTGGCACACTCACTTCAAACATTTGCAATTCACCCATGAAAGAAAAGGTGAACTTGGGTGGTGGAAAATGTGTGGCTAGTTTTGAAATTTTTGCCAGTAGTAAAATTGAGCTAAAACTGAGCAAAACTGAGCATGCCCAGCACCACCCCCAAAAATTACCAGAATGGAAAAAATTGTGTTTTAAACAGCTTTGGAAAAATTGATTTTTTTGGGCTGAGCATGCTCAGCATTGCTC
>LUKR01001131.1:0-14434 GCA_019395275.1 Puccinia brachypodii
CACCACGCGGGTCCATTTTGCGCCGTTGTTCTTTCGGAATGTGAACATTGGCCCGGGCGCCAAACGGATAAAAAGCTTCCGCATTTGGTAATTGGCCTTTCCACATCTCAAGTGGGCTGGATTTACATCGTTGGTTGCTGAGCCGATTAACTAGATAACAAGCGCATCAATACGCGTAGGACCATAATTTGGACGGAAGAAGGGAGTGGTTTAGCGTTGTTCGGGCAATATCACCGAGGGTCCTGTTGAGATGTTCTGCCTTGCCGTTCTTTTCTGGGGTGTATGGTAATGTAAATAAGATTTGGCAGCCTACAGAAGATAGATAGTCGGATAGGGGTTGAACTGTGTATTCTTTTGTGTTGTTGCATCGGATATATCTAGGTGAACAATTGAAATGGGATCAGATCTTTTTGGCCAAAGCCATGATGATCTTTGGGACTTCGGACCTCAATTTCATGGGAAAAACAAACAAGTAGGTTGTGGCATGGTCGCGTACCTTCAGCAAAAATTGATTGTCATGTACGTCCGGGTCCAGAGGTCCCAAGACGTCCGTAACTAAGAGGTCCAGTTTCTTCTCCCGTGGAATGATATCTGGCAAACAATGACCGCGTCTTTCACTTTTTGCATGTTTACATGACTCACATATGAAAGGAGTCCAGGATTTGATATCAAAAGAAGGTACAAAGCGTTGGAGAAAGTCTTTTACAATGTCGTCGGAAACATGGCCCAGACGGCAATGCCAGGTGTAGGAAGGAGATAAAGATGGAATTGATTGTGACCTGGTGATTGCTTTAGCAGAGGGACGATTAACGATGAAGGAGGATGGATAAATGACCCAGGACCGGTTCCTGTAGAAAGCAGTGATGTTAACAAAGTCAGAGGTTAAAGTAATGTCGTGATTCGGGAGAAATTGAGGTTGAAAGCCCAAATCAATGAGTTGGCCTAAGCTAAGCAACGTTCCCATCATTTCCGGGCTGTACAGTACTTTTGGAATCGTTAGGGTACCATCCCCATTGCCCATTGATAGGCGCCCACTGTGAGTCGCCAACATTGAACCGTTGGAAGACGCAAGATTCAGTTTCATCGCCGGCTGCAATGGGGAAAGGGAGGAGAAAGATTGGAAAGATCCGCTCACGTGGTGGGTCGCCCCAGAATCCAAAACCGTGCCTGCGCCTGCGTCACCCGTCGCATCCGCGCCCACGGCCAATTGAGCTGCTGCCTGTTGCTCTGAGCCGGTGGATGGGTTGTTCGGGGGTGCAGCTTGGCGGGCGAAACCGGAAGCGGGGCAACCATTGGTTGGACCGTTGGGAGCTGGCAGATTGGCATCCCTCCGGAGTGTCGGACATGACAACCGCCAGTGGCCTGAAGCGCCACAATACAAGCATGGCCGATCAGTGAATATTTGAGGATTACTTGGGCCCTGATTGCCTTGTC
Source organism: Puccinia brachypodii (assembly GCA_019395275.1). Lineage (NCBI taxonomy): Eukaryota > Fungi > Basidiomycota > Pucciniomycetes > Pucciniales > Pucciniaceae > Puccinia > Puccinia brachypodii. The sequence goes on from LUKR01001131.1 coordinate 1,435, forward strand.
GGATATTGTTGATTGCAGCCGCAATGTCATCCACGCTTGGATGACCAGGTCGGCCTGCGGTCTGGAGCCAATGGTTGGATGGGTTGGCTTGGTTCCTAGATTGGCCTTGGAAAGGGTTACGATTAGGGGTTTGGATAGGATTCAACCTTGACGAATTCCATGAATTCGATTGTGACGCTTGTGTCCAAGGGTTTGAAGGAGGATTTGGTGGCCCTTGCCAGGTTCAAAAACAGAGGGATTGGTAGATTGAGCCGAATCAAAGCGTATGCTCTCACCGTATGCCAAATTAATGATAGTTTAAATCTCGCGCGCTGTGGTTTTGGTTTTGGCTCCAATTTGTAGTGATATGTTTTGAAAGAATTGCAATCGGGACATTGAAGGAGGAGTTGGGGATACTGCCTGAAGGATGAGACTCTCTGCCACTGGGGACAGACCGGCTCTGAAGTCCGGAGAAAATATCAAACACTTGGTTAAATAACCCAGCCAGTTGGCTGGGGTTGGTCGCTGGGCCGGTTGTCTTAAGATCAAGGAGTTTGTCCATGAGTTTGATTTGTCGAAATCACATCGAGCCTTGGAAGTTAGTTTGAACAGCATTTTAAGCTTCGGTGCCTTTAGTAAATTGGTTGACGATGGAAGCTAGCTTGTCGTGGACGGTAATCTGAATGAGAAAGAGTAAACAGGTTTGTTCCTGTGCCAAAAGCTTGTTGTAGTTTTTTATGTCGTCAAAGAAACTTGCGTGGCCTAAGGTGAGTAATATAATGCGGGTTAAACCCCGTTTCCACTTGTTGAAGTTTGATCCGTCGGCCAAAAGCGGTTCAATGTTGGATTTATATAAGCTAGGTTGCTGGAGCAACTTCGTTCGGGGTGGTCATTTGAGGTTGTAAGTAATCTAGTGTTGCAAGTCAATTGAGGTATTGTGAGTAGATATGCAATGTTTTAGATATTAAAGGTGACGGTGGATAATCGGTGACTCTTGGAATCGATTTGTTCCAATTGATTTTATTGGAAATGCCAAAACGACTGAGATAGTCGACTAGGTTATCAAATGATGTTGATGGCAATGGAGGATCGGGAGATTGGGCCTTTTGGGTCGGGGGAGGTGATGGAGGAAGTGGGGGTAACTTGGAAAGCCTGATATACTGGTATTTTCGTCTCCAATCAAGGATTGAGGGACCAGGTCGACGGCGTGTCGGGGGAGGAAGAAGACCGAAAAGTTGTTCTTTTGTTGATTTAGCTGCTCGTTGTGTAAGAACCATACAATGGTGAGGTGTGCCGGCGTAGTTGTTGGGTAGAGACAAAGACTCTTAATCTGTTGTGCCTGTGTCGATGCTTGATTGTATTGCTCCTCCCTCCGCCTCTTTCAACCCCGGCTACTCCAAATGTGGAGTTTGTACACCGCACACTACAACACAAAGAGGTGCTGAGCAAACTACTGTGGTGATTACTATGTGAAGGATTGGTTTTTAAGGAGTACTATGAGTGAGGAAACCCATGTTATATTTGGTGTAAATTCTGAGTCTGCTATAATAATGATAGATTTATTATTGTATAATCAATTTGTTTTATATTTCTTATTATTACTTATTAATTGACAAGCAATAATCTCTCTTTTTTTATATATATGTTTTATGGCAGGTTGTCTATGCTATAGCAGCAATCTGACAAAAATTCAATTACCCTAGGTAAGATATGGCACTGGACCACAGTCTTTCTCCAGGTTCAGGATAAGTGAGTCTTTAGAACACTGCCAATTCTACAGCTAAAAATGGCTATCTCAACATAATATGTTTCTAATATTCCGCTGCTAACTCTCACAACACAAATATGCTGACAAATAATAGTCTAACAATAATATTCTCTAACTTCAATAATGATAATGATAATAATCCCATCCTCCCTCCTCCAGGAATACCCACCCTGCTTGCTCTGCTGACTGATCATCCTGTCCCACAATACTCCTCCAAGTCTGACACCACTCTGCCTTTTCTAGCTCCAATCCTTCTTGCTCCCAGCCAGTTATATACACCCCTGTCCAAATTCTATACTCCATGCAATTCTGTTACCAATAAAATGCATGTATTGGTATCTGGCTGTATTGTATTGGCCAAGCAATACAATACAAATATTTTCCCAAAAATATATCTACCTGACAAAATACCTGCAAAACACCCTATATTGGGGACATTAATGCAGCTATATTCATACATACATGTTGAAAAAATATGTGAATACCTGAAAAATACAGCCCAATACACCTTGCTTTGGGGGAAACACTGCTGTTTTCTATCTGTATTGGGCTCTAGATGCAATACAAATATATGTTTTGAAAGTTGTATTGGCAATACTAGATACAAGAACTGTATTGTTTTCAATGTTGCTCTGTGTTCAAACTCCACCTTGCCTATGAGTCAACTCTCCTGCTGCCCCTATATACTCCATGAACTGGACCCCACTCCAGCCCTCATTTTCTTCAACAACTCAGCACCCAACAATGGCAATCCCACATTTTATCTCTCTCCATTTTAGCTGTGTACAAATTTCCTACCCTTGTTGAGTCCCTTCACTTTCCCTTTTTTTTGCCAGATCTGGCACCCCTCTGCCAGCCACTAGCTGTGTATTCTGGTGTCCACAGTAGCTCTCTGTCAGCTTCCTTACTTGCCAAATAGCCTTTCCCAGCTGTAGAGGATGCATGCTTTTGGTATACATGTGTTTACACCATCTGCAATCGGATCTGTGAGTGCACCACTCACACTGAGGTTGTACTTCCTAGGTTTCTGAGTGTATTACCTCAGCCATGAAAACTTCTTCGTTCAAGGGCCTATATCATCCACCACAGTGTAAAGTATTGTAATTCCAATACTTTACGGTACATTAACAATATTTGTGTATCTATATTGGCCCACCATTGGTGCCAAACCAATTGATAATTGGCATATATTATACCGTGAGGGCTCAGCATGCAAACCATGAATTATGCCAACACTCCTTACAAGAGGGGAGGAACTTTTGTGAAGTTATTATTGGGAATTGCCCCTCTGGATAAGTTTGTAACTATTGACAACTTCAATCAGGGTTCAGAGTTTATTTCTCACTGGCTGAAAATCTCAGCTGTTAATCATAGCTTCAAGTCTATCCAAAGATGAGGAAGTGAATGCAATTTGTATATTTTACATGGCCTGAATGGTTGAATTTCATCCATTCTACAGTTGGTTCAGGGTGCTAAGTATCAAGACATCTTTTTATTCTGGAGTACCGGTGAAATTGGTAGAAACACATAAGATGAGGAAAGGCGTGATTTCTCAGCCTTTATTCAATATTGCTTTGCGTTTTCTAGCCAGAAAAAGAAACTGGTGCACTTCTTTGCTCAAGTGATCCGCGCCGGCCAAACAAAGGTGCATGCGCGGTCAAAGATTATATAATCTCTTTTTTCCCCGACGCGTTTTGTCTGAGTTTCGGATCGGAGTCATCCCACTGCCAAGCCTGAAATTTGAAGTAGGAAAATCCAGCCCGCTGCTGCCGAGGATGCTGTTTGTCAGATAACTCAGCGAATAAGAGAACCAGCAACCACTCTGGCAGGAGAACACATTGCCACCTCAACCTCACCATGGATAGCTCAGATGTGAGCCAAGCACCATCCCAACGTGCGTATTCTGATTCCATTCCTTGTGATTAGCTCTCAGTATGACTAACTCGACCTCTGCGTTGATCGTCTTACAGGTTTGAGGTTCAAAGGGACGCTGACTAAGGATTCGCGATTGACCTCAGGCGAACTGATTAAGCGTTTGACAGCATTACTGGATGAACTGAAGGAATTCGAACAAGATGTTGTCGATCGAGACTCACTCTCAACCATCCGAGCCGAACTAATCCAACCCGTACTGATTGTCCACAAGGATAAGACTGTCAAGGCACTTGTCGCCTGCTGTATCGCTAATTTACTACGCCTTTACGCCCCCGATGCTCCTTATACCCTCTCAGAATTAAGGGTGATTCGATTCCTTTCTCTCTCTTTATAATTACTCTTGCTCATGTCCTTTCACTGTCCCAGGATATCTTTCAATTCTTCTTTCGTCAAGTTCGTAACTTACAACCCGGTTCGACTCAATGTCCTAACCAAGCCCATTGTACGTCACGCGATATTTCCTTTTTTCCCATTGAAAATTGATATACATCATTAGACGCGCCTTTCTAACTTAATTATCTCTGTATAATATAGACTTGCATCTGCTCGAGTCGCTTGCTACTGTCCAGAGTATTGTACTTGTCAGTGATGTGCCCCAAAGTGAAGAGTTGATCACAGAAGTCTTTCAAGTTCTATTTAAAATGGTGAAGTCAGTGTGCTTGGGTGGCTCGTCCTCACACGACGAATACAGATAGTTAATCGGCCGTTTTTTATGTCAAGCAGTACCGACATGTCGCAAAATTTCCTCCTCTTGTTCGCCGACCTCTCTGTACAGATTATCAATGCTGCCTCACCCACCATCCCACCAGCCGTTGTCAAGTTACTCCTCGAACAATTCAAACCGAAGCAAGTCAAATCCAATCCCGCTGCTTATCGATTGACGATAGATATCTGTAACGCTTGCGAGGATCGGCTTAAACAGGATGCTTGTCGGTACTTCAACGACCTTCTGATGCAAGCTTCTAAGGCTGCTGGCATTGATCGAGATGACTCGGACGATACAGATAATGATGAATCTGGCGATGATCGGCGAACGCGAAAAAGCTTCACTGAGTTGGAAGCTGCTCATAATTTAATCAAAAGTGTATATCAAGTTTGTCCAGGATTGTTACAGAGCGTCATACCACAATTAGAAGCAGAGTTGAAGCGAGATCAGGTTCAGCTACGCGTGTTGGCAGTCCAAACCCTGGGTCAAATGTTCTCTGAGCAATCATTTAGTTCGATCCCTAACGCCCAAACCCTCAAGTCATTGTCCACAAATAATCAAGGCCCTTCAAATCAATCGGCCTTTTATAGTCACCAACCTCTAGGCACGGACCTTGCAAGGAGGTACTCAACCACTTGGAAGGAATGGGCACGGAGGGCGAAGGATCTCTCACCCCAGGTACGGTTGGCTGTCGTCAGTTGTTTGAAACCAATCATCACAAAACAACCACATTTAAACGAAGACATCAGCACGCTTTTCAAGACGTGTCTGACTGACATCGACGATAAAATTCGATGTGAGTCCTGTAAAGTATTTTCTGAATTAGAATTTGAATTGGCATTACATCATCTGGATGTCGGTGTTCTCAAAACTCTTAGCGGTAGAATTGAAGATCGTAAAGTCAATACTCTCTTAATGTCCACTCTCGCGAGAAACCCTCACTGAAATACCGTCGCTTCCATCTTGGTAATCTTGACAGGCCTCAGTTCAACGTGAAGCTCTTAATGCTCTAGGCAGACTTTACAAGCTGGCACAATCTGCAATGCACGTTTCCCCTATTCACCTTTGATACCTCATCATCTACGAAAGGGTTCATAACTGTTTTGATCTGGCTGACCTATTGGCTTGGGTGCTTATGCTCAAACAGTGAAGCCGATAATCCCCAGGCAGTAACACAGTTTGCATGGATACCGCAAGAATTTTTATCCAGTATGTTTGTGGGTGATCCACGGCTATGGTATGGCTACTATTCAACCGTATCACTTCCCTAGACATTTGACTTGCTTAACCGTACTTCACATTTGTAGTGCTTCAACAGAAAAAGTCTACCTGGATTGCGTCGCACCGTTCCCTTCTACTACCGCTGAGAAGGACAGATGGGTCGATAGGCTTCTCAACGTTGCCAAATTTCTAGATCCCACCAGCATGCTAAAATTGCGAAAGTTTTCAAGGATTGGAATCAGGTAGGTAGAATATTACATGCATAGTTATCAGCTGGTTGAATGTTTGTTGTCCCATTTTCCTAGACGACCCACCGGATTCGATAGATTCTTGGATGCATGTGAAGCGTATAATGTACGCAGGCTATCCGAATCTTAGCGAATGCATCACCTCAGTATGACGACTCATTCCTTGTTTTTTGCAGGGTGGTGTCATGAATCAGAACGAGACCCAAGTTCGAAAGCAACTGGCTGCAATCATCAGGGCGCTATCATGTCAGTCCCAAGAATAAATGCCAAGTCCTTTGCCTCATCGCTGACTTGCATCTCTTACCGATTTCTAAGCCCACTTCCCAGATTCTGCCAAGGCGATTGAAGAACTACACAGTTTTGCAAAGTTGAATGACAGGCGATTGTATAAACTTTTGAAGACGATGTCAGATGAGAAAACGGATCTCTCGACTATGATAAAGACTCATGTAAGTCTTCGGAACGCTCTCTTCTCTGCTTGTATACACCGGCTTACCCTACAACTTGCCCGCCTCGTTGCAGCAAGAATTCCGCCGGAAGCTCAAACCGTTATCCCCATCTTTTGCCGAGACCCTGGAGATTTTCCTTCACAAGTCTGCCTATTTAGTCGCCAACTCAGCCAGTGTTCCAATTCTCCTGGAAAGGATTAAGAACAACGCAGAAGCCGATGATCTAGCAATGGAACCAGTTGGCGTCCATTCCAACTTACGCCGATCGACCTCAGATGCTGCTAAGACTGTACTCGACATGATTTCGACAAATTGTCCTGGGATGCTCATGATGAACTTGGACACCATTGTCGAATATCTCTCAGATGTTTATCAGTCAAACACGAACCAAGCGTTGGCAGACGCTTGTCTGTTAGCACTCAGTTCCATAGCCAAAGCTGATGCCACCCTCATCCCGAGTCACAAGTCAGTGATACAATCCAAGCCATTGTGACATGCACCACACGCTGTGCTGACACGACTGTATTTTTGTCCATAGTGATATCGTAGCCTTAATGAAACATTTTGCGGTGGATGGGACACCGCTGCAGGCTAAGCAGGCGGCCATCGTGCTGGTCAAAGTGAAAGGTATGGCGACTGCTTGTCGGGACGTACATAAAGTAAGATCGATTCTTTGGACTTGCGTCTCCCGATGTATAAGATCTTTACTTGCGTAACCTATTTCGTACTTGCCCTTTCCTCGATTTTTGGTGGTGACACTTAGGACTTGGTCGAGTGTTTGCCACAATCATCGCCCGATCGGCTCCTCAGTCACCTCAGCGCGCTAGGTCAAATAGTCAAATACGCATCGAAGATCTTTGAGACTCATGGGGCTACTTTGACTACCTTCCTGCTGCACAGACAAGTTTTGAGCTCCAGTAAGGGTGAACAAGATGTAAGTTGGCTCGCAACAGTTGCGCTTCATATCCACTTTTCTTCATCTCCTGTCGAACTCATCATGGCTACTATCTAGGGTGAGGACGACTGGATCCCGGACGAAGAACTATGTGACTCCAATAGAGCAAGAGTTAGCGCCTTGAAGGTGCTCGTCAACAGATGTATCGCTTATGCAAACACCTCCGAAGCCGACACGGTTTCCGCCCCGGTCTTTAAGCTTTTATGGCAGCTCATGGTCATTCGGGAAAAAATTGGCCCAGCCATTCATAGGTCAGGAAGATTTTGACTCTCATATTTAAACAAATCAATCATACACAACTGATCCACCCCCTGGCAAATTAGTTTTGCCGTTGCAGCCAGACTTAGATTGAAGGCCGCGGAATCGATCATTAAACTTGCGACTTACCCCTCCTTCAACAAAGAAGTACAGACATATTTCGGGAAACTGGTATGGGTATCACAGGTTAGAGAGAGATTAGAATTTGGTTCTCCCATACGGCTAGTATGCGTGTGGGTTGAATTATCAAGCTTGGCTGAGCCCCCGGCCCCTTGTCTCTCTTCATCCTTAGGATACTTCATGGTATGTTCGGGAACGGTTTTACAAAAAACTGGCCAGGTATCTTCAAACACGGCGCTTGGTTCACCCTCGCTTCAATGTGCTTATGTACTTAGCCGCGCCCGACCCAGTTAAAGAAATAAAGGAGATCGCACAAAAATCGATCACTTCTAGATTGAATGTTGGCGGGCCACGTAAGTCTCCAGGGTGAAATTCATGCATTTGAGTTCGCAGGAGAGATAGAGACACTAAGGATTGATTATACGTTGATCGATCGGTCGACAGAAATGCGGACGAAGATGTTCGAGACTACCATCCTTTACCTGTTACATGCTCTCGCTCATCATGATGATTTTGGGACGTTGACGAGCGACATGGAAAACTTCACGATTTATATCGACTTCTTTGTCGAATGTGTGGGTAATAGCGAGAATGCCTCGTTGCTATACCATCTTGCTAGTCAGCTGAAAACCGTCCAGGATCGACAAGTTACTAAGAATCCTGATGTAATAAAACGATCAATTCCCTCTTCATGATTCCCCCAAAAAAAGCCCAACTGACAAGTCTTTTTTTTGACAGGCATTATACGTCATTTCCGATTTGGCTCAGTTAGTTATCAGAGCTAAAGCTCGGGACCATCATTGGGTCTTGCCCACCTACCCGGGTCATGTACAGCTTCCGGAGGACCTATTCAAGCCGTTCTCATCCGAGCAGGCCATAGAGGCAAGTTGCTCCCCCCGATGCTCGACTTGGTAGAATCCCAATCGATTAACCTCATTGGTTTCTTCTATCCAGGTTTCTAAGAAGGACTATTTACCCGAAGAATTCGCCACTAAGTTCTCACTAACACGGATTCATGCAATCCGCAAGGAACGTGTGGCTCAGATCAATGGCGAGCCCGTTAGACCAGGTAATAGAAAACCCACCAAACGTGGCCCTAAGCCGATCAAGAAACGAACGACTGAGAAGAAGAGACGTAAGGTTAGTACGGTCGAGGACGATGATGAAACAGAGAAAGAGAACGAGAGTGGGAGTGAGGCTGAGATCATGTAAGTCTTTATATAACATCCTTCTTCTTTGATAATTGCTTATCAGAGACCTGCTTCTTTTTTGGTATACGTTTATAGAGTCACTAAAAAGGGAGATCGATCTAAACGACTAGCAGCTAGAAGGCAACCTCCTCCTACAAGGACCGGTCATAAGAGTCACAGTGAGGTTGATACTACTGATGGTAGTGACGCTGAAGGCTCTGATAAAACTGCTTGACTTTTTTTTCCCCTTCTTACCTTCTCTTGTTTAGTAGAGATTGATCTTTTCTCAAAAGATTCGTTCATAGAGTTTGCTTATATTTATCACAAAAAAAAAAATTGGGGTTACCTGAGGGAAGGTGACATGAAGGAAATTCTTGTTTAGTCTCCATTCATACTCCAACCCCCATTCAGTGGAACTCCCTGATGATCACAAAGGGGCTATTGTTTTGTCAGTGGAGTCATGTCACTGTAGCTCTACAGTTTTGACACATTTTACTCAATGTCACTTGCCATCAGTTGCCCTCGAACTTTTCCTGGTGTATATGTACTTTTGTTTTAGTTTATTTTATCTTTGGATATACATATACAAACACAACTTTTTTCTTTCTCTCATTTTTCTTTTTGTTATTTAATATCACAACATGTGATTTTATACAAAAGAGTCTTACGATAAGTTCTCTTTGTATGTGTTGTATGTATTTGTATACATCTCTCTTGAGATATGTAAAGGTTTGGGATCAAAATAAAAGCTGTGGGATAGATTGCTCCCTTACCTCAGCAATTGAGATTGGATGCAACTTCAAGTGACCCCTGATGCTGGGGCACCCGATACAGTCGCGAGTCCTGGCGAGTGGTGCTTGGGTGCTCGATGCTCGATGGGATCTCGATTTCAGCGCGTCTTCTGGTGTCGCGTAAATAATTGCGCTCGCTGGTTGGCTTGGCTTTAATACGCAGTTGATTAATTAATTTCGAGCCACCGCCTCCGGGAGGTTTTTGGTATTTGGTTGACAACCAGCATGTAATTGATAGCAAGCTGGTTAGACTAATAATTTTATAATAATAGGCGCACATTTCTGATACACACTCCCAGTCCAAGATGCCATCGGTCCAACTAATCTCACTCACCGCATTATGTCTCCATTATTCTTCACTGACCATCCTCATGCACCTTTCCCGGACCGGCCAGCAGACCTCAACCTACCGGGCATCCTCTGCTGTAGTGATGACCGAGCTATTCAAGTTGATCATCTCCCTCGTCTTCGCTCTCTACGACTCATTCCGGCAGACAGAGCCAACTCTCCCAAGACCATCACCCCACTCTCGATTTGAGCCCCAGTTTGATAGTTTACCCGAAGAAGAAGAAGAAACAGATGACCGAAGAGAGGACCGCCACCCAGCTGGGAGTGAGCAGGAGAACGGACCCGGATCAGCGGATGATGAGACTCATCGCTGGAAGAATGAGGAGTCGAGGTGGAATGAGGAATCCGACCAGTTGATCTCGGATATGATTAGTCAGATCCAATCGAATTCGTCAAAGACACGTGAACGAACGATTTCCAGCGAAGTGTATCTGCCAAGCCAGGCCGGCAAGCGACGACGGCTGACCAGCGGGAACGGGACGACGAGCCCAGATAAGCCAACAGCCCATGTGCAGTTAGTCAGCCAGCCGATCGCCCGTCTAGACCCAGACCACAGCCATCGGATGTCAGTCCAGGCCTCGCCACAGCTCACTCGGCTTACTCAGAACTACCCGCCATCTCCTCCGATCCTCCGGCTCCTCAATGCGCTCGACCATCTCCTAGCTGGTGTGTTCAGTCAGGATTGGCTCTTACTCAGCATCCCGGCAGTCATGTTTGTGGTCCAGAACAATCTCCAGTATCTGGCTGCAAGCAATCTGAGTGTCCCCCTCTTCCAGATGACCTATCAGCTCAAGGTGCATACCCATCCTCACTCGGCTGTGTATCCAATCGGTGTGCTAATCCCAAGCTTGAAACTCTTGCTTAGATACTTACGACGGCACTTTGTTCTGTTGTTCTTTTGAAACGAAGGTTGAAGAAAACCCAGTGGGTTTCGTTGATACTTCTGACGGCGGGAGTGGCCATCGTCCAATTGAACTCTCAACAGACGACTTCCAAAGTGGAGACAACACCCAACCCTCGTGGAGGAGGACGAGTCCAAGAAATGAACCAGCTCTTGGGCTTGGTGGCTGTCATATCTGCATGCGTATCTTCAGGTTTCGCCTCAGTCTATCTCGAACGGATGTTAAAGTCGACACCGACAACGACCCTCAAGTCGACAAGCTGTTCAAACAGCTATAGCCCTGAACTGACCAAGAAAAAAAACACCCCCCCTCATCATCCATCATCTAGTCCAGTTGGTCTACATAAAACTCACATCATCGAATCTCCTGCCTCGATTTGGATCAGAAACATTCAGTTGTCTGGGTTCGGTTTGATCGTTTCGATGTCGATCTTTCTGCTCGAAAACCACTTGAATACTACCATCAAACTGTTATCTGGATTGATGAGAACCTTGATGACATTTGAAGGAAATGATCACCAACTGAAAAATGATCCGATCAAGACTAGTTCCATTCCTTTAAGACCATTCACTCAACAAAAGTCCATGGAAAATATTCTGTCAGATCATCAGAAAACTGATTTCTTTCATGGGTTTTCGAATTTAACTTGGATCGTCATTCTTTTTCAAGTTACTGGTGGTATCCTGAACTCAGCAGTGATGAAATACTCTAATAATATTAATAAGAATTTCTCGATTTGTTTATCGATTATTCTTTCGATCATTTTTAGTAATTATATCTTCTTCTCAACTTCTATTGATACTGATCTTGATAATCAGTTAAATTTTAATTTCTTTGTTGGTTCTTCTTTTGTTATTTTCTCTACTTGGTTATTCAATATTTGAATCAAAAATCAACCTTCTCTCTTTAGAGGAACATGTTTATTTGTTTAAATACATTTGTTATATGTCCATTGAAATTGTTGACAATATTACGTGTCAAATGGTGTTTGCTTGTGTTGTTTTGTATTTTGCTATTGATAACAATCAAAAAGTTTTTTAATATGTATCATTTTCTCATTCATCAACAACAATAAAAGAGTAAGAACAAGTACTTGTTGTATTCCAACTTCTGGATTCATAGATTCACCTTGCAATTTTGAGTGTTACAGCTGAGAGAAAACGTCAAGCAATTGTTACGAGTTGATATGCAGTAATCCCAAAGTAAACAATAGTTCATGCTTGTGCATCCTGAGGTTTTATCATCCTATAGAGTCACAAGGGGGTACATCAATGGACCAAAGGATGCAATATGAAGTTTAACTGAAGTTTAGGTCAGAGTATGCTCTGGGCTCTTGAGCCTCTTGGATGTCAACACTGGCAATAGTTGCTTGAGGTTTTCTTGTAGTGTTAATGTACACCAGGTGACTGAACAAAGTGGTTCACTTTCTACAAGATGAACTCCCCTGGGGACTTGAACATCATTCTTATCACCCTATTAACTAATAAAAAAATTCTTGAAAAAATTGGACAGGATTCAGAGAGTTCCAAGTTGACTCTCTGTGTTGAGGTGCAAAGAAAAAAAGAAATATGAAAGTTTATATTCAAACATAATGAAAACTGATTTGGAAGTTAGATATTTGGACAAACTATCTTAATATTTGAGTCAGGCAAAAAAATAACTTGACAAGAATTTGATAGTGGAATACTTCCTTTTGGATTGAGAAAGCCATTTTAAAATTTCTGTATCTCAAAAATTCAAAACTTGATTTGGTGCTAAAAACCAATTAATTTGTTTTGGCCTAATATGACAACCAAGCAAGTTTCTGAAAAGTAAAAATTATGAAATCAAGACCAATGGGAAGTCATCCACTTGATTTAGTACACTAATAGACTGCAAATCTTCATGGTTGAGGTGTACAGTGCCCTCCCAGATGTTTATAGCCACTTTTTTTGAGCTCTAAAAGGGGAAATAAAATAATTGAAGTCATGAGGCTTGGTAAAATGGTGGAAAATAAACGTCAAAGAATGAATATAAAGTAATAATAATAATAAATTAAATTTTGAAATATATAAAAATTAAAAAATAAAGTCAAATTTTCTTGTGAGCTTCAATTTAATGTTTCAGTGCAAAGTGATTACACAGAAAAGA
>LUKR01001132.1:0-14431 GCA_019395275.1 Puccinia brachypodii
TTTTTATTTTTATTTTTATTTTTATTTTTATTATTCTATTTTCTTTTTCAGTCAATCTGATCATCATTGATAATCTCATGTGCAGTATTTCACCAAATCACCTATCTGGCAAATAACAGGTTCTTGAGATAGCCTGTTTATTATATCATTCTGTTTCTTTATCTTCTTACCATTATTCTTGTTGCTTTACCAATATCTAATAGTTTATTTTATTTGTTTCTTTTATCTAATCAAGATTCATTCCATCAATCTGTCATACTTGTCTTGGGTATTGTTAACCTTCAACTATTTGCTGTTGGAATACCACTTCTGGCTTATGCCCTTGTGAGAGGAGACTATCAGATGAGTTATAAATCAGTATACACAGCCTAGAAAAATGTACACATTGTACTCACACACTTTCAAATATTTATGGTCTTCAAAGTTGACTTGCATAAAATCACAAAATCATAAAACCTTATTTGAAGGGAATCTTGAAAATTTGATCATGTAAGCAGTGACTATCTCACCAAAATCTTCTTATGATTTCATGATTTATGCAGTTATGATTTCATGCAAATCAACTTTGAAGACCATAATTGACTGTGAAAAATTGGTTAGTTCAAATATCAAACTTCCAGAGAACAATCCGGTTAATTGGGAAGCACATCATGACATCAATGACAACATGATAAACTTAAATTGTGATGATCCAAGATTGTCAAACTCTAGGTGAGTCTCAATGATCATGGTCATGAGGAACAGGAGCATGATCTTACCAGATCCTAACTTCTTCCTCTCTCTCACCTAAAGTCAACACTTCATCAAACAGATTTGACCAAACTCTTCCACAAAAAAACGGTGAGTAAACCTCTTTAACAAAGATTAAAAAGAGAAGCAAACAAGTTACTGATAAGAAACAAAATACTGGCTCCTCAATATCTATTAGGTTGCTTAATCAATTGAATTGTTTGAGAATCCTTATTTGTATTAAGGAGGAAAAAATGAAATTAACAAGTAAAGTACTACAATACCCAAACCCAATGTCTTGATATTAAATAACACTGTCCTTCTTACTAATTGATCATTAATGATTAATATACTTTCTATAGATATTACCAATAGTGCTCAACATATCATTATCTGTACTTGTAGCTCTCAATAACTCTCAATCTATAATCATAGCACTCTTTTTCTTCATCTTTGTAATAATTTATCATACAAATTTATATCTGCCTTCAGGTATATATTATTTTCTTTACATCAAAATGATGTTTTACCAAATCATGTATAAATGATTGATACTTATTAAAAGAAATGACATCTTCAGTTATTACATTGGTGTAAATATGATATATTTGCCTAAAATGCACAATTTTACATTGCCTTTTTTGGGCATTATGCCCCAGTGTAAAAAGCTCAATGTAAATCTCTATTCTCAACACACACAGGGAGAATTTTACATTGAAATTTTTACATTGCCTTTTTTACAATGCCCAAATTTGGCCAGCAACACTGTAAAATTATTTTACCAGGCACCAAGGTGCTATTTTACATTGCCTGGACAATGTAAAAAGCACATTGTCATATTCAACATCCCCCTAGTTCAAGGAGCTATCAGGGCTCCCCATTCAAACTGGGAAAGTCACCCAGCCTACAGCCCCCCCCCCATCTCTAAAATATAGGGTTAGCAAGTGCGCGCCCCCTTTTTTTGGAAGACAAGGGGCGCGAGTGCGAGGGCCCGCACATCGGCGCGCACCTAGGGGTGGCGCAGTCAACCCTAAGGCGGGGGCTGGCGGGGGCCAAAGGTGGAGAAGGGGTTCCCATGGGTTCCCATGGGTTCCCATGGGTTCCCATGTGGATTATGTCAGCCAGCCAACCAAAGTCTGTCAAAATAAACCCGACCGGCCCAACCATCGGACCAAGCTTTGGAGCCCGTGCATTGTCAACCAATCACTCACCCCGGCCCCGTTGGGAGTTAGTTTCACTTTCGCTTGAACTTTTACTCCAGCAAGTCCGGAAGGGGATCGGGCCGACTTCAACGTGTTCCTTTGAAAGCCTCCCTCAAGTCATCGCCCTTCTTGAGCTGCTCCAATCACATCGGCAAGTGCTTTCCTTTTACATCATCAATTCATTCAACCCAGATTGGGAACATCAACGATTTGGTAGTACTGCGGCTATAGGCGGCGTCCGATCGTAAAGCTTGGATATCTTCCCTTAGCAGAGTCACAGGTGATACATCAACATTTTCTTCTGTATGAAAGGATTTGATCGAGGGGACTGCTGTCCTCCCGCTCCCAGCCAGGCATATCCTTCCGTCATTGTTATCTCTCCCCGGAGCCTGGAGTGCGTTCCCCTGCTGTCCACATCACTTCCACAGAGAGATTGCACATCAACACCGATCAGCCCCAAACATGTACACAGTGCTTGACTCTGAACCTTGAGTATACTATCCAGTCGCTTGTTTTAACGTGTTATTGCTGTTTGTGTGCATACAAATACCACAGTTGAGATTGGAAATCTTCTGGTATCGTAATTGCAGCCAGAGAGACGCACCAGCAAATAAATACACCCAAATATCCATATCAATAATCACGCGCGCTGTTTGTCAGTTGATGCCCTTGTACAATCCGCTACTTCATAGGGAAACCCGGGCGCGGAAGTGGTCTTGCATACATTAAAATTATACACAAGCCAAAGCTTAATACGTTTTCCGACAGAATCCACCTTCTCCCAACAAGCGGCCAAGCCGGCTGCCCTTCCGTTGCTATCATTGCCAAGTCCTTGACGAATTTCCCAGTTTCTTGCCGGTCGCCGGTCGCTGAATTTGCGCAGCCGAGATTATCTGGCCTCGGTTGTTTCACTCCTGAGCCACATCCCCAACTCATGCTGTTGCTCTGTGTCTCCTGCCCTCCTGTTTTCTTCCTGTGGACTGTCTCACTGCCCATCTAGTTTCCAACGAGTTTCTTGCTCTTCCAGATCAGCTCTTCTCTGTTCTTTCGGCTCATCCCTCGTTCTCCCCCAACAGTAATATAAAGCATCGATCGTCATGCCCTTCGTCGGCGGGAAATCGTCATCCATCTTTCATGTTGGGGCCAAAACATGGTTAGTTTCTCGGCTTCTGAACTCTGGCCGTGTCTTCCTCATATTCCTTGACGCTTTATGAACAATATAACCATGACAACAGGAGGCCCAAAACGGCCGATCAGCAGTTCCTCGAGAGTCAGCGGAAGAGGATGGCCGAGGAAGAGCAGATGAAGAAAGTCGAAGTTCAGCAAAGGATTAAAACTGTCAGTTCAAACCTCATCTTGAGACAAGCCAGCAAACTTAGTAGCAAATTAATCGTTTTCCCAAACATTTAATCCACTTGTTCATTTTCTCTTTCCTTCATCTATTGTAGCTCGAACAAGTCCGTAAGCTGGAGGAAAAGACTCAAGCTCTCAATGAATTGGCCACAACGGTACGTCGCTTCTCAGATTCATCTCGTCGTTCGCTGAAGCTTCGGCTACGGATTCTTATCGTACCGCCTCTTCTGTTTGCTCGGCGGACACGAACGGACAGGCTGAGTTGAAAGCCAAGGTTCGTGTTTTAAAATCAAAATTTCTCGAAAATGTTTCCCCAGCAGCTATTGTCACCTGAATCTGACTGATTCACTCTGGGCATCCGTGATTGCGCTACCTCAGGAGCATGAACTGGAGTTGCGTGAACGCCAAGTCGCTGAAGCCAAGCACCTTGAGATAGCAAGGATTGAGATTGCCAAACGGGAAGGTCGCGAATCCCTCAGTGAGGCTGACTTGGCTAGAATCAAAAATGAAAGGCTGAGGACCGAAGCTTTGGCCAGAGCAGCCAGGGTAAGCTCAAGAGCTCATCGCACCAATCTGTTAAAATATGATACTTATAATCGCCCCTTCCCACCAACCTCCATTCCCAGGACCATGCTACCCGGGAAAACCATCGGCCAGTGACCCCAGTCCATGTGGGTCCATCTAGAGTCCATGTACCGCCACCGCCACCCGTTCCGCATCCCTTGCCCGTACATAACCGCCCGCCGTCTGCGCAATCGATGCACAGGGCGCACCCAGGACCTTCTAGAATTCCATCAGGTCATACGCACAACGCATCAATGGGTCATCGACTTGGCCCCCCCGAAGCTGCTCCTCGGATGCGTCGGCTCTCTGAAAGCCTAGCTCACCCTCCCCCAGGACTTGCCCGTGTTCCGATGGGAGTTCCTCACCATGCATCGCGTGGGCTTGGCCCCGCACCTTATCAGAATCGCCACGCTCGACGCCCCAGTGGAACTATCACAACCGAAATGGCTCTAAGGGCCCAGGCTGAAAGGCTTCGAAGAAGGAAATTAGAAACCCTTGACCTCAAAGCTCGACAGCATAACTTGCAAGTGCAGGCATTGCGAGATCTTCGCAAGCGTGAATTGGTTGCGGAGCTCCGCGAGCGCGGGTTGCAACAACGAGAGATTGAGACCCAAGTTAATATACAAGCGGAGCGAGAAAGGGCTTATACTGAAGCTCAACTTCGCGAGATACGTGATCGGGACCATCGACTCAAATTGAAAGAAAAGGGCTTACAGGAGAGAGAAATTGTGGATCACCTCCGACGAAGGCAAGAGAATGATCGTGAATCCTTACGACGAGAACTCGAATTATTGGAGCATCAATTGCGTCGTAAAGAAATTCTTGAAGCCGAACTGTCAATCAAACGGGCGATGGAGAAAGGTGAATCTCCTCCCATGGGTATCTGTCGACCTTCTATCGAAGAAATCGAAACGGAAGGTCTCCTCAATGACCTTTATGACGACTTCGACGTACTGGGCCCTTACCTACGTCACGAAGCTGTATCGGACAGTGGTATGTCGGCGGAATACAGACCACGCACACCCGGTGGACACAGTTTCGCCAGCGTGGGCTCTCGAACTCCAAACATCAATCCATTGAGCCGAGCGCCCAGTGTTGGCCACCGAGGCCCGCACCATCATCACCTTTCTCCCGGTCCACCAATGATGTCGGGACTTCAGGCTCACGATCGCCTTCACGAGGAGCAGATGAGACAGAAAGAAGATATGCACATGCGGCAAGATCTATTCAATGTAGCTACCTCAAGAGTGCCGACCCCAAGACACCGAGAGGGACCATCTCGACAGGCCACCCCACAACCCCATCGTGATACGCTAGATAATAATAGACTTAGTGTTGGAGGTAGAGTGACGCCTCGTATGAGAGGCGAGGAAGTCCTCGGTGATAACCTGACCCGAACACCAGGCCGCTCTCGCAGTCAAAGCTTTGAGCTTCGCCGTCCCTCCAGTGCTGCCATGACGGCTAGGGACCGTGAAGAATCTCGTGGTAGGATGCGCGAGGAATCTCGAGGTCGAGCTCGTGAAGAATCCCGAAGTCGAGCTCGTGAAGGATCTCGTAGCAGACACGACTCTCAATTATCTATGAGCCGGGAAGATGTGATGTCGATTGCCCGTTCAGAGTCCAGGGCAGCTCTCAGGGAAGAATACGGAGTTCTCGAACGAGAGAAAGAAAAGGCTGAAAAGAAAGCACTCGAAACCCATCGCTTGCGAGAAGAATTACGGGCGAGGGAAGAACATAACCGAATGAGTTCCGGCTTCACCCATCTGATGGCGACTCCATCTTTGGGTCAGATGGGTACTCCATCCATGGGTCATCACATGATGTCGAATTCACCCATGGGTCATCAAATGATGCCAGCTCCATCCGTCGGTCATCATAGAACCCCGAGCATGATTGATAATCTAGAGCCCAACTACCACCACGAAAGCTATCACCTGGAGACCCATGCCAGGCCATCTTCCCGAGCCAGTAGTCGAGTCCACGACTACGAGCCCATCTCCCGCCCCGCCTCTAGAGTTGGAAGTATAAGGGCTGATTACAGTCCTATGCAGCCTCGACTAGGACTTCCTAGTCGACCATCATCTCGTAACCTGACTGCTGAAGACCTTGGCCTTCAATTCGAAAAAGAATCTGCTGAACGTATACCTCAAATGAATCACATACATCATGACGAGCTACTCTCAGCCCGTCTCGAAAGTGCGGCTTTGAACAGCGAAATCAATGGCGGGAGAAGATCGCGTGCCAACAGCCGATTGGATCCGATGGAGGATGACTACCGGCAGATGGATCGTGGCCATTTGGCTGCAGATCTGAATGCAATCAACTTGAATGGAGGACGTTCCCGCGCAAACAGTCGGACTGAAATGCCTGGAGAAGACTTCTTGAGAAGTGCCAGGAGTCAACTTGGCAGCGACTTCGACACAAACAACGGTACGGTCGATATGCGTTCTCGTTCAAACAGTCATGTCGGCCTATCAAATGACGGTCTATCCCCGAACTTACGACGTGAACACCTCGGATCTGAGCTTGCTAATACAGGTGGCCGACGCTCGAGGGCCAATAGTATCACTCAAGCACATGGAATGAGCCCAAACTTTCAAAACGACAGCGATCCAAACGTTGGCTTGGCTGTTTTAGGTCGCTCCCCACATGGCAATGTGAATGCAAATCTCTACGCCGCCGAACATGGGCTCAGCAATCTAACCAACGAGGAATTATCCCAATTAAGTACTGATCAGTTAGAGCTGATTCTGACCCGGCAAGGTGATAGGAGTCCGACGTCAAGTTGGGTAGGTGCTAGAGGAGATGATCGACCGATCCCTGTCGACGGTCTCGGCACTCTTCATCGTAGACATGAGAGCGGCTCGATGGGCGGTATGAATAATTTGGAAGTGGGTGATGGCCAGAGTCGTGGTCATAACCGTCGCGGCTCGCGTCTCGGTGTTGAAGAGTCGCCCTTGTTTGGCGATCCACGTGATTACCACAGCCCAATCGAACCACCACGACCTCTCAGCCGAGCCGACACCTCGAGTAGCCGTCAGTATGGCGGACCTAGCTCGCTCCAGCGCTATGATCAACCTTCGGAGGCTGCGCTCATTCGCTCCAGTTTGAACTCCCCCAACACGGCTTCGTCTGCTTACAATGACCCATACCATGGCCAATACCCCCGTAGGGATGAGTATTCGGAGCATGATAGACAAGACAGCCGATTTGGCTCCGAGGGTGCATACATGGATGAGGGCGAATTTATCATCACCGAGAAGGCTGAACATCCTGGCGCGAGGATCATACGCAGATTGGGACTAGTCGAAGCCAGTTCGAGAGGCTCGGCACATTCTGCTGCCAGCAGCTCTCGTTACGATGAGATGAATGAACGAAAAGATATGCACCAAGCCGTTAAAAATTTGATTACCGAGGCCAAGTAAGTCCACCTTTCTCACTCTCTTGTCTGTCGCTCTCTCCATCTACTGCTGCGTGTTCCAACCTTTTTTGCATTTCTTCATTTTTGTTCCTCCAGTCAACGTGGTGCAAACGGCGTGGTTTCTCTACGAGTGTGTGATATTCCTGATGGAAGCTATGTCGCAACTGGCGAGGCTGTTCGACTCGAAACCATGTAGATCATGCAGTAATAAACAACATCCAACGAAAAAAACACAGGTGAGTCAAAGTGGGCAACCAGTCTGCGTTATTTATTAGCCATCCTTATTTTCTTGATGATTGACTTTTTTTTCTAAAATTGTCCTTGGTTTAAATAAAGAGTCTATCCATATCCAGTTAACGAATAAAATAAAACGAAATACCCACTTCTTGCCTTTTCCACTTTCCCCAAACATTATGCTTGACTAAGAAAAAAAGACACACGAGACGATTCGAGTCGTACATAGCCTCTTGTCGTCGAAAATGGGTCCGCCTGCTTCTACGCATGCCACTTTTATCCTTTGGCGCGGACTCTCATGTAAAACAAATGATAGTAAAACTTTCTCTCTCTCTCACTTTCTCTGATTTCATTATCTTTCATTCATCTTGAAAGTCCAAAAACGAAAACAAAGACACAAAATCGAAAAAATTCTTCATCTTTTGCTATCTGATCTATTCAACGAACAAAATAAACACATCTGATCTTACCCAACAGAAGAACAAAACAAATATCCTATCCTCGAACTTTTTTAATTATTTTTTTCTTTTTCTGCATTCCAACATCAATCATGTGTTGTGAACTATGATTGTTTGGTGTTCATTGATTTATACCTCCCGTTTATCTTTCCACTCTCAGCTGAATCTCAGCTTTTATCCTCTCAATGATGACAAGCACTCCTTCACGTTACTAAAACAGTTTTCCATGTACATTTTTTCTTTCTTTCTTTCTTTCTTGGTTGGTTTGGGGGGGGGGGGGATTTTATTTGGGTTTGATTATCTTTGTTTTTCTCTTTCAGATTGGGACCTGACAAATACATGTTCAGCTTGATGCGTGCGATCTGGTTTCTTGTACGCCTCGTTGCGCTTGCAGCTTCGTGTCCCCTGTCAACGACCACTTCGTCACAATCGTCCACCCAGTAATCTTCAAGATGAGCCGAGCGGGGGGTAGCATGACTCCAAAAACTCAGGCTGTGTGAGGGTGGGCCACCATGGAGATTTTTAAAGCAAGTTGCGCCGGGGGTAATCAGTCCATTTTTCATTGGATGATGAAAACAAAAGATGAAATCATTTTCCCTTGTTCATTTTTCAACGTTTTTTATTCCAAATGCCCCACGCTCTTAGTGATCTACAAAACATTGTTGGAAGGGAAATGTATTTGTGATGTTGGGTTGGGTGGTTTGAGTAAGGACGCCATCCCACAAGGCCCCTTCCCCCTTCCCTCTGGTTAGCCCAATGCTACCACTGGTTTTCGCATTGGTATTGTATAGGAGGTAGAGGCTTCATTTCTTGCTCAACTCACAGCCCACACCTGTGTTGTCAATGTCGAACGCAAAGCGGTAGCCTTCGAGGGAGCAAGGGAAGGTGATCTCATTCAGCTCATTTATGAGGTTGTCTAGACATTTACCATTATTCCACTGGCACCAGGGTAATTGAGAATGTGCTACTTGCCCGATTCCCTCTCGATGGGAGTCGCGCCGCGATCCTCACAAGAAGAGAGTGATAACGGGCTGGGGGTATCCCTTGCCGCCCATGAAGTTGAGAGTCTGGCCGGGGGGAGGGGGGTTAAAACTGATCTGCTTAAGCTTTTTTCTCCTTGTTTGCGCTTTCAAAATGGCGTACCTGCCGGTTGTTTAGACAAGTGAAACTTCATCTGGACCGATGCCGCAAGGCCGGGTGTGGCCGGATATGGATAAGGTGGCCTTTACTTCAATCTGCAAGGGTGTGCATAGAGACTTGGCCACCGACACTCATTGTGATCTCACACGGTGTGGAGGCTCGTGGTCGACCGCGTTTTGGGCGCCGGGAGACAGTGGGTATGGGGCTCATACTTTGGATAAGTATTATTTCGGGTCTTTTCCAATAATGCTCATTGGGTTGTCACTGGCACATCTGTTAATGTGTTTTTCGTTTTTTTGCTGATGCAATGAGAAAAAACTGAGAGACATAGACTTCCAGGAAGCATGGATGTAAAGCGGCAAAAAGGAAGGTGTTTGTTCAATTGACGATTGGAGTAGGCATGTGTAAGGAAGACGTGATTACAATGAAAGTGGACCTTTTTTCGCTGAAGACGGAAAACCCTGGGTAAAATACTGCAGACACAACATGTAGACTACCTTAAGCGGTGGTGGGTGGGGTGACGGGAGGGCTCGAGGGGGTAAGAGGGTTGGGGGTCGTAGCGGGATTGGGGGTGGTAGATGGGTTAGGAGTGGTAGATGGGTTAGGAGTGGTAGATGGGTTCGGCGTGGTGGATGGGTTGGGCTTGGTAGGAGGGTTGGGGGTGTTGGGGGTGTTGGGGCCGGTGGGGATGTCTTTGACGTCGTAGCAAATGTCACAGGCTAAAATTGGGGAAGGAGACGCGTTGGTAAAAGAATTTCTCTGTGGTTGGTCAAGTATTCGACTTACCTCTGGCTCCGGTGCAAGATCCACAAGAGAATGTTTTTAGGCTTTTGTCGGAGCAGACTGTGTTGGAGTTGTTTAGTCAGCTGAGGATGGTTGATTGGTGACCATGGGGAAGGACTCACCCCAGGGGGTTTTGACATCAGTTTGGTTGAAGTTGTAACTGTCCTCGCAGATCACTTGTTGAGTGGCCACAGTGCCGACGGTACCGTCATCTCCAGTGGGGTTGGGAGTGTACTCAAAGCAGTTTTGGCACACTGTGTGAAGTCACTCGGGCTCAGTCTGGGCAAATGTCGTGGTGTGTGTCTCTAGGTACATACCTGGGGGAGGGGCAATGGTGACGTTGCAAGAATTGAGGACACAGACCGCAGTGAGGTCTTTGTTTTTGCAGATAGCGGCGGTTTGGGCGTCGGACACTGAGGGGAGGTAGTGCTGATGGTGAGCAGAGGTCGTTTGCGGAAATCCGTATGTTCACTCACAGGTCTTAGGGTCAGGGGTGGGTTGAGTCGAGTTGCCGCCTGGTCCAGAGGTGGAGTCCAACTGGGCCATCTCGGCGAGCTCGCGCTCGGAGAAAGGCAAGTGACTGTTGGTGCAAGTCGCCTTGATTGGTTTCGGCCCTGAGGAAATCGCAACATACGGGTGAGGCCCGGGTGGATATGCGGGAAGGGTTTGGAGACTCACCGTTGGCAGGGGTGTTACCGCCGTTACCAGTGTTACCAGTGTTACCAGTGTTACCAGTGTTACCAGTGTTACCGGTGTTACCGGTGTTGCCGGTGTTGCCGGTGTTGCCGGTGTTGCCGGTGTTGCCGCCGTTGCCGCCGTTGCCGCCGCCTGATTGAGCTGAGGTAGTGGTGGAGCCAGAATTTGTGTTTCCGGCGACGGTGCCGGGTGCAACGTTAGTGGTAGACAGGGAGGGATCCTGAGCAAAGGCGTAGGACGCGATCAAAAGGGCAGTGGTGAAGAAACTGTGATGCATTTTGGGATTGTGTTTTATAATAATTAATATAGACAGTGACTAAGGATGGTGGGTTGTATAAACTTGTTGGCCGGTGGGCGTATGAGTTCTATAGACAAGTGGTATGAAAGTGAACGTGTAGAGTTGAGGGTGGGTCGATCAACAATGGGGGCACAATGCGTCCCTCTTTATCTTGTGGATCCGGTCCAGGAATGAGCAAGGAATCGCCCAGAACCCTCCTTTGTTCTGCACCGTATGAGTCTGCATGTGGCCATGAAACAGCCACCGGTGGAAACAGCAGTGAACCAGCGGTTGAGAAGTGGGCCGTAGCTATGATGATGAGCTTGGTGACCTTGGCGTGCAACAGGTTCTGTAAGAAAGATCTTCTCACTAGTAGCTTACCTTCATCTCGGGTCTTCCATTGAAAGAGGTTGGGCGATAACACCGACAGAAGCGTCGTCGCATACTGACTCCGATACGCGATGAGTTGGGTTCCGAGTGTGGTGGGTCGACATCAATCTGGAAGGTGTCAACGATCGTAACGGTCATCTTCGAGCAGGGCCCGAAACCAAGTATCCACAAGACAGCGGTTGCCAGGAGTGGCTACGTAGCTAGCTCTTCTTGAGACAAAGGAAGCCTTCCCGGAGAAAAGTTGAAGCGCATGGACTATCCTTCGTCAGATTCTCCTCTGCACACCTATCCACGCTTACTGCCTTCGACCCATGGACCCGGAGGGGTCACCTTTGAATACAGTTCCGAGCATTCGGGCTCGGATGACACCTCCGATTCCGATACTCCCACCGCCAACCCGACGACATTGAGAGACAAAATGGAGGATACAAGGGACTTGATCATAAATCCTTACCATCCCTGAGCTCCGGCACGGTATCAAGATGTTTATCTGGAATTGCACTCGCAAGCGCAAGCGGTTGGATGTCCAACAGCGTGAACGTCGCATTTTCCGCGCTCTGGGCCGGTGACGTGCATGATAAGTCGGAACGGTCCGGAACTTCCTCTTGTTCTGCTTCAACTTCCTACTGCTATCCTCGTCGCTCATGAACCCTCAATCTCAAATCATTCTTCCATCAAAGCAGGATTAAGTTATATGAACTTCCAATTTTTTACCACCGATCAATAACACCATCGAACGCTCCTCGAATCATGCCTCCCTTATTCAACCTTCGCATTTTCTTCCGTCGGTCATACGATGCCAACTCACAACAACAGACAGGCTCCAATGTCCCTCGTCGCTTTTGTGCCGAGGTGTGTAGCTCCGACCCTCGAGCGAAGCAAGAGGGACATACAGCCAAAGTGAGTTGTGCTGCACCACGAGGATTTGGAAGTTTTGGTGTAGCCAAACTTCCATGCAACTTTCAATCACTACAAAAACGATTGTATCGCATTTTGTGGATGCGCGGTTGCATCACATTCGAATGCGATGCAACCGCGCATCCACAAAATGTGATACCATTGTTTTTGTAGTGAATGTTGTAACTTGTTGCCATGGAACAACGCGCTGACAAAAAAAATCATTTTTTTGTCAGCACATTTGGTGCATACCCTATCCTACTTTTGTCTTTGTGTAAAAGTTCAAAAAATTGGACTGCCTTGGCTGTAATACACTAAATTACCCTCAAATAACAAAGTCCTCCGGCTTGCCAGAGGGACTTATGTGCAATGTGGGGTTTCTGGCGTGAGGTTTTATGGCATTTGGCTGGGGACTTTTTTTAAACTACCATAACTTTCCACCTGTTACATGTATGTGCCTCTTGTATATGCCATTTTGAAGGCAAGTGTCTTCTCTTCCTTGCGGGCTAAGTCCCATGGCACCTCACCCCACAAGAGCTTTGAAGTGAAGATTTAAACTTGGTGGTTGGGGCCCAAATACAGTCTGAAATTGCTGCTTCCCATGGTACCTCACCCCACAAGAGCTTTGAAGTGATGATTCAAAGTTGGTGGTTGGGGCCCAAATACAGTCAGAAAATCCTGCTTTGTCAGCTGTACACAAAACAAATTTTGGGTGTGCCAGAGCCAAAACTTCAACTTCTGATCCCCATTCCTAAGCTTGTGTAGCATGAAGTGCTCTGAAACCCAGCTAGGATGAAAGGGCATAAGCAGGCAATGAAACACTGCTGGGCAAGAGGCTCATTCCACTTATGAGTGCAGAGTTATTTGATTTTTTAAAAAGTCTCCAGCCAAATGTGATAAAACCTCACAACAGGAACTCCACATTGCACATAAGTCCCTCCGGCAATCCATTGGCCTAAAAAAGCCGGAGGACTTTTTTCAGTTAGTAAATTACCTAATTCACTCCCAACAGAGGAGGTTGTTGATATTCATCCATGATACCTTTTCTCCAAACTCAGATCTTCCTACTTCCTTCTCTTTTTTCATTGCTTATCATTTTTGCTTATCATTTTCTTATTTCTTTATTTCTTTTTTCATTTCTCATTTGCATTTCTCATTCACATTATTCTTTGCATTACTCATCACTCACACAACCACATCATACAAATTGTAATCACCTGCATAATCTTTTCATTCACATAATGATTGGTTATGTTGGAATGACATCATTTCATACTCTCAGATCTCTTGCTCCTGAATATTCCTTGCTTTAGTTTCTTTGAACTTGATCTCTTCAAATATTTAAACTCTCTCCCTCTTTCTATTTTCTTTTCTTCTCTCTTGGGAGATACTTTGGTAAAATCATAGTATGAGTTATTAATTATACTCACAACTTCTTCAAGTATCTTCTCTCCCCAAAATTTCTCCTTTATTATTATTATTATCTTTTCAAACTCACTTGTTGCTTTTGCCTTAAGGTTGGTTTTATTTCTTGGATTTGTCTTTCTTATACTTATGTTCATGTTACTTATCATTGAAATCCAAATCCTTAAGTTTCTCACTTAACAGAGGTTGCAAGGGGGACTTATGGGTAAGGTCTCCCCCGCTGCGCATGGGGTTTAAGGATTTGGCTGGGGCATATTTTAAAACTGATGTCCCTCATGCATTTCTCAACCTTTTTTTTCTTGTTTTCATTTCCATGACAGCCCAGTTCATGTGCATATTTGTACTACCACCACTCCTCCTCACCCCACATATACACCACAGGCGCACTTCACCCCTTTCTGGAGGGACCTGGGATGCCACTGTCACACTGCCATCCTGGAAGGCTGAGGATCAGCCAAGAAACATCCACCATAGGTGTTGCTGGCGTCTACAAAGCCACTACATAATACACCACATTCATTTCAGGATCCATATAGCAGGCTTAATCCATCCTATAATTTCAAGTTCACATACTTAGAATACAGACACCACATAATCACAACACTCATTTCACTGTTCACATAGCAGTCTTAATATATCATCAACCTTTTACAGAATCCTCTTTTGGTATGATCATCTTAATCTTGTACATATTAAGCAGTCCACTTTGGGTATACAGTATTCATCAACCCCAATACAGTATTGATCATCCCTGATACAGTAAATCTCTGCTTGTGAGCCTGGGTCTCTTTAGTGACAGCAGGGCACAAGGATGGGAGGCACAGAGTATATTTCAGGGAATAAGAAATAGAGAAAACAAGTT
>LUKR01001133.1:0-14431 GCA_019395275.1 Puccinia brachypodii
CTCCAAATGAAAGGGGGGTTTGCCGGGTACCTGTGTTGGTACCCGGGTACCAGCACAATTATTCAGCCAAACAGGACACTTGATACCGCACACGGCACCCCCTAGCGGGTGTGTGACGGGTGTGGGAGGTACCCCTCAACGGGTGCAGGGTACCCCTCAACGGGTACCCGGAGGCTATCTTTAGGCCCGCGCAAGAAATTGCTTAACCTGCCAGGTTAGCAGTTGTCAAATTTGACAACCACTAGCCAGAAATTTGACTTTTGGCAGTTTGACCCGGGGTGACCTGGATGCAATGTGGTTGCCAATTGGGTTAAATCACCTTAACCTGGGAAATTTAACCCAAGGAATGTGAATGCTCTTAGACATATCTTGGCATGACTTCTAAACTATACACAACACCTCAATTCTACGTCGAGGATTGGTGGTTTGGTCCACACCTGAGGGGTTTACACAAGTGAATCCTGTGTTTTGTTTGAGAAGTACCTCTGAGATGCTTGGGGTACTTTTACATGGCAAAGGAGGTAAAATACAGGGGTACTGTAAGTGAGGTACCCTAGAATATTTTACCTGTAGATTCAGAATCTGCAATAATATTCTAATATTTCTTTCTTCTTTACTATAATTTTCTACATTTGTTATAATATTTATTCTTATTTTGTTGCTAGTAAAAATATCTCTGGATATTATTGCTAGTAATATTTTTATAATTTTATTTATATATTTTTGTTACTTTGTTCAGGTTGCTCTGAATAAGCAGCCAGCTGATACTTTTGTTCTTGTCTTGGCATGGGTTATAATTTGGTATTCTTATGGATTTGAAGCTGATGAATAAGAAAGAAGAAATAAAATATTGAAAGAAGTTGAACCAAACAAAGAACGAACATAATTCAAGGTTTACGCACATCCATAATTAATTGAGAATCTGCTGATAAATTACCATGGTCACTGATTAAATCCCAGAGAATAAAAGAGGAAAGAATTCCGATGCAAGCAATGAAAATTAATGATAACAATCAAACCGTGAGATATTGGCAGGTGAGAAGATGTGCAAGATCAGGCGATCCCGAGGTAGAGTAGATCAGAACGAGGTTATAAGCGGCTAGGTTGGATAGATCGGCTGGAGGTACAGAGGATACTGGAAGGTCTTCTGAGGATGGTGATGGATCGATGGATGGAGCGAGAGCTAGGACGCGGTTGTAGTGTCTCACCGCCAGTGAAGTTAGTCCTACGCAGAGACAAAAAGAACCGCTTGTCATCAGCCTCTGTAACTTTGCAACTGGGGAGGACGAAATGGGATTGAGACCCACCAAGGCCATGGTAAATCCGGCCAAGGTTGAACTCAACCTCCTGACTAAACTTCTTCTGTCGTACCATTCGATAATGATCAAAGAACGCTAACCCCTAGACCATCAGCGGAGGGCCAGTAAGCTACTCATGACTACATTCATCATTCTTGCGGAACACTGATCTACAGCATACGAGAAGAAAAACTGACTTGAACAATTTGATGATGTCGATTATCTGTTTGACGTTGCATGGCTCTTTGGACATAAGTTATAGCTAGCAATAAATTGATCAAAGGTTCATCTGGATAGGATTCTCTTATCCGCAAATAATACACTTGATAACTCAAGAGAGGAGAATCAGAAAAGATGAACACTCAGGGCTGGTAGAAAATTGAGAACCAGGGAATGCTCTGACCTATTGCAGACTTGAAGCTCCGTGTTCCAGCCAAGATTTGGGCAAAAGTGACGAGGAAGACCGGGCTCAATTTAGTCGGTTTGAATTTAGATGGTTTCCAATATGAATCGTTTTCCTCCTCTCCTTCTTCCTCTCTTATCATCTGTTTCTTCATCATCACTTCTTTGGGATGATCGCGGGCGACCCGACTTACTTTATCAGTTTTTTTGGCTGTCGATTCGGTCCCCTCATCCTCCATGTCCTCGCCTTCATCGTTGTCGTGGGAGATGCGAAGGTCGATCCGCGAATGTGGCTCACCGATATATCCATCGATAATTTGGATTTGTCTTAATAACCATTTCTGTGTATTTGTATTGAAAAAGGCGATTGATTGTTCAAAGCCTCGAGATAAAAGGGCGTTGATCAACCTGACTAGATCGTTATGATACAGCAATCGGATGCTGAGCCATCGTATCGTGTCCACCGTCTCGAGATAATCACCCTTTGCAAAACAACTGGCTATGTTAAAACCATGATGTGAGCAAATACGTATAAGTAAAAGCGGAATTCCTACCACCAAGAATAATGAGAAATTATTTACCAGCATAGGCTAATCGAAGCACTTGTTGCATTGGTGCTGATTGCCTGAATGTAGGAGCCCTCATCACATGTCCCAATACTTCGCATGCCTCATCTACTCGATCCATTTTAGCACAGGAGAACGAATACTACCAAAAATAAAAGGCAACGATCAGTCCAAAAAAGAAAATGTTATTTTGCATTCTGAACCGGGCACTCCGGCTGTGGTTCAGTCGCCCTTTGGATATCAGTCGGCCAGGCGACAACACAATGCAAGATAGCTTACGTAGACAAATATTCGCACCCAGTTGGGAAATCGTATCCCTCGAAATTCCTGAGCCGTCTCAGACTGAACTAAGCAAATCAGAAACGAACCGTCCAAATTGAAAGTCAGGAATTGGGACAGACATGAGCCGGTAGCCACCAATGAAAGGAAACCCATTCTCCATTTACAGTGATACATCTCAATGAAATCACGAACAGTAGTTTAAAGGAGACGAAGAGACTGACCTGTCTCATCTGGATTCACAGCTGTTTTTGCTGTACTTTCATCACGCTTGCCAGGTCGTGCGGCAGTCGTATTCAACCCGCCAAACTTGGTACTCTACATCACCAAGGCGATTGAATGTAGGAATATAACCTCAGAGATCATGGTCCAAACAAGACGCCAGTGAAATATGCTATCTCGAAATGAATGCAAGTAAGCTTACCAAGACGCATGGAAACAAGGCAGGTGTTTGTCTGAAGCCCTCAACCAGAGGGAATGCAAATCGGATGTATTCGTTCATCAAAGACAAATTATCTGATGAGGGGTCGTTTGCTAGCTTGGAGCTTATGGTTTCCAATTTATCATAGGTTTTGGCGTATTTCTGAGTCAGAAGCTCTTCATCAATCCGCCTCTCAGCCAACGACCTGCTAGCTGCTGTCCGTGAAGCTAACACATTGCCCCTGTTTTGATTTCCACCCGCAGAATTCAACTCATTCTCGATCGAAAGCCCACTTTCTCTGGCCCTCCTTCGAAGCTCAATGACTAGTGATAAACATAGAACCACAAATGCCCTGCGTGATGAGTATAAGAATAACGGGCTGAGTGGGTAGCAAGGATAAGCTTACGGTCATTGACCATGTCTAACGCTTTTTGTCGGAAGCCAAGCTGCTCATATAGTTCTGCAAGCTGAGTTTTTGCGACCAAGTCTAATGGGTCTGTCTCGGCGACTGTAAAGGAGAGACGTGATTGACATGCGGAAGGAACAAGTAATAAGCAATTTGTAGATCTGTCCAGGTGGATTGAATTACTAACCGGCTTCAAAGCACTCCAACGCTCCTTCCAAGTTCCCCAAATGGCGGTAACATCGGCCAATCTTGTGCCAAAGAGTTGCGTTGTTTGTCTGAGAACACGAAATCTTTTGGGTTTAGTGGCCCAGTTTGTTGTAAGGAATTAGGAGTTCTACTCACCGAATCGTTCTCAGCTAGGTCGTGGTAAAAGTCCAAGGCTTCATCCCATTGGGAACATTCACAATACGCATCACCAATACTCATACAAAGCTCGGCGTTTTCTTCAACGCCTAGACTCTTGATAATGTCAAAGTGAAGCTATTGTGAAATTGCACAATAGAAGGAAGAAAAAAAAGTCAGCGATTCTGCTTACTGCGTCTCGAGCATGAGGTATGAACTAACCGCGGCCTCATCTTCATCTCCTATGTATAATCGACAAATTCCCAAGTAGGTTCGAAGTTCGTTTCCCAATGGATAGGTGGGCGATTCTTCATAACGAGGATCGGATAAGTAATCCCAGGCCTCCCTGTTCTGTCTCACAGGATCGTACTCGCGATCGTCTTCAAGTAAGTCCCAATCTAGAAAATCTGAGCGACTAGGATCTGATCGACCCTGAAGCCACCGCGTGGCCTGTTTGATAAGCTTGAGAGTGTCATAATAGTGTTGTTGGATTTGTTCTTGATCTTCAGGGGCAGAGCTATCGGACGGTTGTTGAGTTGCAGTACGAGCAAATACCGATCTAGACTTGATCAAGAGTTGGGCCAAGATTTGGATATGCTCGAGCCCAAACCCATCAGTAAGCCACTCTGCCGATGGCGAGATTATCACAGACTGGTAGTGCTTCAGCGCGTCTTGGAAAAGCTTGATTGGTAGCTCCTTTTCATTGGTTGTAGCACATAAGTGGGCAACCTCACGTAAGACATCCGGATTATGCGGGCTGATCTTCAAAATAGCCAGATAGCCGGCCAAGGCCTGGGGAGTCGGACCGCACGAGGTTGGGTCAAACCATTAACCAGAGAGAGAGAGAGAGAGAGAGAGAGAGAGAGATGGTCCACAATTGCTTACTTGACGGGACCTCCCTACCTCAAAGAGTAGGTAAGATCTATCCCACATAGATTCCACATCGTTCTTGCTTCCCTTGATAGCCTCGCTGTAACAGTATATGGCTTGCGAAAGTAAACCGTGCTGTCTGTTCGAGTTGATGGATCGAAGCACTTAGATTAGAATGTATAGCAAACCAGACAAAGTAATCCAGAAAGACTACTTACCTAGATTCGGAGGCCAGTTCTTTCCATGTGTCGGCAGACTTAGCGGTCAGATGAGCTCCGATGATGCGAAACTGGGAAGACCTTTCAAAGTCACCCATGTCTTGATAGATTGCACCCAAGTTATTCCATGCCATCCTACACATGGGTTCTATCCTAACGATCTCTTCGAAAGCGGGGATCGCTTCCTCGTACTTTTTCTCAACAAACGCCAGGTTTGCTTTTCCTAAAAGGATCGATACTTCCACTGACAGTTCCGGTTCTCCCCTCAACTTGAATCTTTTCTGAATAAATGAATGGAAAATATCCCAAATCAAATTTCATGGTAAACCAGTCAGCTTGAGAGGAAAAATGTGAATTAATGAATCATCTGCTTTACTCTTTTGCCAGGTCTCATTGCTTCTTCAGCCTCTTTTAGTTCATTCAGTTCCTGATCCATACTTTTGTCCCACTCCTTTCCCAAGATACCATGGCTGCTGCTACCTCCCTCATTCTCGTCTTGACCGTGGATGGCACCAATCAATCGACGCAGATCACCCTGTCCACGCAGAACAGTTATACATTGCAAACAAAAAAACAAAACGAGTGAGATGGATCACAAAGAAGTCGGACAGGCGGAGACCTACTTACTGGGTCCGGTTCGTGCTCCGAATCATCATCCTCTCCCAACGAATCATCATCCTCTCGACCGTCCTCTGCATCATCTCCGCTACTGGCAGCAAGGTCACGAATGTTTCGCTTGTTGTTGGTAGTCCCGCTTTTCTTTTTCCTGAGACTACTTTTGACGCCCAACTGTTCTTCTTCTTCGTCTTCCTCGGAGAATTCCTCCTCGGTTTCATAATCCAAGTCATGCTGATCGATATCGTCCCAATTCAGTTCTTCACTTGGATAAAAATTCTCGTCTGGCGCTGGGAATGAGTTTGTCTCTCCCACTATGTCCGGATTGAATAGATCTGGGTCCAGCGGTACGTTACTATTGCTGCTCAATGAGTAATTGGGAATCGACATGTTTCTTTTCGATGAGAGTGTGGTCTGCTGTATGCAAGGTGGTGGGCATACATGTATGGGGTTGCAGCACTGGCCCATGCAATATCGCAGTCGGTATGTGATACTGGAGGGCGCATACCCAGGGACCAGGCTGGGTTGAGGCTGGGGCAGGGATTGGTGGTCACGAGGAGAAGCGAAACGAAGAATCCAGGGATGGGGCGAGCAGACGATACCGAATCGGAGGACGAGCTGGATGGCGACTGGGCGCCGGGCGGCAGCTCAGCAAGACCGAGAACGAGGGCTCAGACGGAACGGGCAAAGGAGGGCGGACAGAAGAAACACAAGAAGAAAGCGACGGCGTATGCGAGCAAGGACGGCGAAGGATACTCATGGGAAGAGGAGTACAAGCGGAGCTGGGACGTTCTGAGGGAGGACGAGTCGGGAAGTCTCGAAAGTGCAGTCAACCAGCTGATTGCCAACAAACGACGGAGGCAAGCGATTCTTTCCATCGATGGCCATCACAAGACCAGTCACTGATGTTGATTGCAAACATCTTCAAACAGGGTCATACGCGATACGACCTCAATACAACGAGGTATCATCAGACATCTATGTCTGATAATCGATGTTTCCCTCGCCATGACCGATCGCGACCTTCGTCCGAACCGACTGGATATGTCCCTGACTTATGCCAAGGTACTCAGTCCATTTCCTCGACCTGTGATAAGCAAAGATAAGAAGAGAAAAGCTATGTAAACAAGTACTCAGGCCTTTTCTTCAAAAAAAAATTACAGGAATTCGTAACGGAGTTCTTTGATCAGAATCCAATCAGTCAATTATGTATCTTAATCACGAAAGACGCGGTCGCCGAAAGGTTGAGCGGATTATCAGGTAATTAATATGATCGTCAACTTTCAGGCTATCTTCTTCCTACACAAGACATTTGTGCCAGAAATTCTGATGGCTCGTGTTTCTACCATCATCACGTTTTTTTGGGAGAGTCTGCAGGAAATCCATTGGATCATCATAAGGCTCTCAGCAACAAAGCCAAATTGACTCCGTCTGGAGAACCTTCGTTACAAAATTCACTGGAGATGGCTCGAGCTAGCTTGGCGTCAGTTTTTCTCTCTACTTTCTCACCAATCCATCCTGTCAAGTATCGAAAGCGAAACAGGAAACTTGAGGATGAATTGTTCACCACTTTTTTTAGTTCCCTGCTCGGTAACGCTAACCATGCCTCACCTTCTCCATCATCACTCATCTACCTTTTTCTTTGTTCTTTTTAGACATTTACCAACGCATGGCTCAAAGGAAGTTCTTGTCATCTTTGGCTCCCTCACTACCTGTGATCCAGATGATATCAATAAAACTTTGGAGAATTTAGAGAAAGATCGGCAAGTCTCATTTTTCTCGTTCTGTGCCTGTTTTCAAAAAAGTGAGATCACGTGATGGACTGCAATCAGATCCCGATGATGAGATCTTCAAAGTCTATCCGCAGTACTTAATTTGACACCGGAAAATAAGCACTGACTTAGTCAATCAAATTATCTCCTGTTTGATTTAAACTCTATTCAGAATGAGAGTCTCGATGGTGGGCTTGGCTGCTGAGGTAAGAATTTGTAAAGAGATATGTAAACGGACGCAAGGTAAGTTTCAACCTATTCTGATTGTACATTCTCACATCGATCGTGTCTTGCCGATACAAAAAGGGAATTCCACTGAAAGTAGTGTTCTTCGTTGTTATATTGTAGGTCATTATGGGGTGATTTTAAACGAACATCATTTCAAGGAGCTAATGTTTGAGGCAATTTCACCCCCACCGATCGCGAAGTCGGTATCGAGTGGGAATCCAAGTGGACCGAAGACGCAAAGCTCGAGTCTAATCCAGATGGGATTCCCGAACAAGATCACACATGACCATCATCAAGTCGATTCATCAGCCCATTCCTTCTGCGCATGTCATTCGAAACTTCAGTCTACCGGGTTCATCTGCCCTCGCTGTGGATCCAAGAACTGTGAAATACCTACGAATTGTTGTGTGTGTGGTTTGACTATCGTCAGCTCTCCTCATCTCGCTAGGAGCTATCGTCATCTGTTTCCCGTCGGCAATTGGATCGAGAAAAATCCCAATTCGTCAGTATACTCCTTATTTATTTCCATCTTTCCCTTCCAACGCCTTCCTCGCTTGGGGCTCTTGTAGATGAGACTGACGAATTACATGTCTCTCAACGTTTTCTATCCTTTAGTCTATCACGCGAAGCTTTAAAATGTTTTGGTTGTGATAAAGAATTACAGGTCAGCAAAGCATCTCAACACCACGGCAAAAGTAGTAGTCATTCAAATAATAATACGACTAACACCGCGAATAATAATCCATCGATCAACTTGTATCATTGTCCACGATGTAAAAATTTATTTTGTTATGACTGCGATCTTTATCACGAACAATTAGGACTATGTCCTGGTTGTTGTTAACTTGATTTTACAATAAACAAATCTTTGCCCCATCGTTGGTGCCTCTGTTCTGCCATTCATTGGCACTACGTCACTAAAACAAAATTGGTGGAAAATTAATGGATTTGATGGGTAAGAAATGTGAGCAAAATTTTGGATTCACCTTTCCCGCTTGTCATCGGCCTATAAGTACTAGGATAGAAATCAATCGAGATGAGCCTCTTGAGGATAGGCAATATTACTCGACTGACATGACCAATACAGGAAAATTCATAATTGTTCATGAGCCATGAAAGTGTGCAAATATGGGTAGATATTGAATACCAAAAGGTTTGCTTCTTTATTGATAAAGGCTTCCTTTATCCATCATATTAGCGGATAAATCAAGTCTGAATGATTTGCTTCCGGACAATTCCTTCAACATATTTACTTTGTCAAACTGAAAAGATATTTTATGAATCCCTGTGAAGTACCAACGAAGACATATGATCGGTTAGAGATGTCCTAGAAGTAGTATAGGGAAAGGGAGAGCTCACCACATCAGTATAGGGATGAATAAGTGGTCTAGAGATGATATTTCAATTTGTGCCTCTTGGGCAATAAGCAGGAGAACTCGTCATTGTTTGTTATCATAGGGAGCTAAAAATACATTCAAGTTTCAAAATAACTCCCAAAAAACAAAACAAAAAAGAGTTTCAAAAACTTGTTTATAATTGCTGCCTGAGATTGGCTATCGCGGTGTTTCTAGTGATCAGTTCACTCTTCAGACTTCGACTCAGACAAAGACAAAATGCCATCTCACGGGGGTCTCCTCCCAAGTACTAAACGTGAGAGACGACGTAGCTCCACATTCCTTGCAAGCTATTCCCGGCCATTGGCTTATTTTTTTTTTGCTTGGTGCCGAATAAACTTATGTGTCTTTGGAGATAATCTAGACGCTAATTGGTGGGGCCTATCAAGCTTGAAATGAGCATCGTCGTCCCCTGGCGTGGCCTTCATTTTTGTCCAATCACAATTTGTCGAGACTAATCTGCTCAAACTAGCAGTCGCGCCATAGCTTAAACGGAGTGCTCACGGGTATAAGATCTTCGTTCGAATTGCGAAAAGACTGGACTATCAGCGAAAGCGGTTCTCTTTGTTTATTAGGGTACCCAAACTTGGTGGGCGCGGGCATGAAATGGGCCTCTAAGCTCTGGTGTGAATATCGTGTTGAAGAAGCCCTGACCTGGCAGCATATGGGGGATGTCCAAAGAGGAATCCCAGTCCTTTTAATGGTCGGAAAGCCAAGCACCGAAACAAATCCCACATGTGAATCTTTTCTACAGTAGTGCGCGGTTACGCTCCAATGTATATAAATCATCCTGTCCCCCCACGAGCTCTGTTGCGCCCCATTGATCTTACCTGCTCGTTATTCATACCTTCCCTAATCTCCTCAACTCGCTTTTCAAGCAAGCATTAATTTATCTTTCTTTTGAACGACTCGGCCGACTTGATTTCCTGAAGTGTACTCACTACCAACACAACTCATTACAAGAAACATGCGCTCATTTTTGGCGGCTTTAATTCTGGCCTTATGCGTCAACGTAACTCTTACGAGATCTAACAACTTCAAGCGAGATGTGTGCGATGTCCTTAACAACAACGCCGCGGACGATGCCTGTAGCATGAAGAAAGCTTTTGCTGGAAGCTCAATTTACCCCCAGGTAGGTTAAACATATACCAATATACGCAACACGTGCTCACCTTTGCTACCTTGTTCCGCAACAGCTTTTGTCCGAGTTTGCTCCCCAGGCAGCTCTCTACGTTCATTACTCAGAAGTCATCGTTGGTGGAGCTCAGCAACTTACCCCCAACCGAGTTACTTCCAAGCCGAACCTATCAATCGCCTTTATGCGTGGTCCTCTTAGCAATCCTGGAGCACACATGCTGGCCAGCAAATTTGTAGTGATGTGTCTCGACTTCCAACCTCTAACTAGAGTTGCCAAACCAATCTGGATCCAATCTGGAATGACTGTCAATCCCAACACCAGTGCGATGAGCTCAGTGGTCGCCGTGAGTAGAGAGTCCCTTCTTCAAATCAGCAAGAGATCAAGCCAGCCCCAATTGACTGATGTCGATGCACACGTTAGCCCATCGTGCCATACAAAGCTCCCAACCCTCAACGAGGCACAGGTACCCACGAGTACGTTTTCCTAGTGTTCCAGGATAGCCCAGCTGGATTATGGGCGTCTGTTAACCAGCTCCCCCAAGTCAAAGCCAGTCTCACCGGATCGTTTAACTTGAAAACATTTCGTGCTCAAACTGGCTTACAAAACGTAGTTGCTGGGAGCTGTAAGTCTCTTCTTTTCTTTCTGGTATCCCTTTTCGACCTCTTGGTAGGAGCCTTAAGATACACTGACATTTACGTACCTAGTTTTTAAATCCGGCCATCCTCAGTAACTGCGATTCGTACGCCCTTTCTACAATGACCACACACACACAACTCTGTCAGCCTTGTCCGAATGACCTTTGAACAGACTCTTATTTATTTTCGATTTTTCATGTATATTACTTTACCCACCTATTGATTTGTTTTTCAACCACATCACCAACGAAACTATAGTCACGTCGCTATCTATGTATGAGCCCATTGCCTAAGTCACCCACTGTTTGGTGTACAGGTAATTGCGTGAGCAGTAATTGAAAATGTACCGCGCCAAAGCCAAAGACCAGGGGAAATCCGAGCCACCCTTTAGATGGGTTCCAGGCGAGTTGTTGGGTGTCAAAAGTATACCCAAGGGCAAAGCGATGTGGAAGAATGTTTGTCCAATTCGTTGTACACGGTTTTAATGTTAGCACACTGCGCCCTACGTATCTCCTCACTTTGCTCCAGTCTAAAGTTCTCCCACCAAGATAACTGGTCATCATGAATACGCAAGCTCTTTATTCGCGTCAATGCCGTCTTTCTAGCAAAACGAATCCACGTAGCTGTCCAAAAGAGAGACGAGATTTAGAGTAGAACTGAATTTTGAATCGGAGGTGTAGCCCTGAAATTTCATCCTGATCGACATCGTATCAAAAAGATGCGCTATGTATGCTTCTTGACATGCACAAGGGGGAAGCTTTCAAATCATTGCGCGAAGTTTGGCCAATTTGCTTGATCCAAACCTATATGAATACCTCGTCCCTTCACTGATCACAGGAAATCACGCGCTTGGAGTGATCGATCAGGCTCTCGTGATTATCACAGTGATCGGCTCATGATGGGCTCAGGACAGGCCGACAGCAAAAGGCAGATGGGTCACCGTTGGTGGCATCGTGCCCGCAAAAGTTTGCGACAACGGCAGGATTTGAACCTACGCGGAGAAACTCCAATTGATAGTAGACTGGTCTGTCTGCGACTGGATTCTAGTCAATCGCCTTAACCGCTCGGCCACGTTGTCTTGGATGAGGATCCCGCAGGCAAAACTGAGAGACTATAGTAGAGGGCTTTTTTGGCTAGTCACTCGATCCCACGCCCAGCGGAAGAACCCTGGAGGAGCCACTTCATCCTCCAGTGATGGTCAAAGCCCACAAGGGAGTCCTGGTGACCTGGTAGGTGTTCCCCTTGCTCGTTTGTCCGAGCGAAAGACTCTCGGCCCCAGAACACCGGCTTCTTACTGACAGCTTGACAATTGCCAAAGTGATCCAGCAGCCAAACAACTGATCTTGAAGTTGAACGATCAACCGAGCCACCAAATCTCGGAATTCGGTTTGGTCACACCGTTCATTGTCCATGACTTAGACGATACCCACCTCCTCGTCACTCAGGAATGTGTCAACGCCCTCAGGAAACAGTTGGAAGCTGAGGTAAGGTTTACTTCATTTTCTTTGGCGCTCTCACCCTCAGATTGGCCTTCTTCTTTACTTCCTTCATGTCCATTTTAATATTGGCTAATAACCTGTTTCTTGTTTTTCTTTTTATCCTGGTCCTTCTTTACCAACCTGTTCAACAAACCCGTGGCGAAAAAAATCACACAGTTGGAAAAGAATACATTCACACTCGATAGTATTTAAACATGAATTAAATAAATTAATGCGACAAAAAAAACCCCTGATCAATAAAGAAATATAACGAAGAAAACGAGAACGACAATCTTTTAATACTCATGATTATCACAACGATACTAGTCTGAGAGTATATAACATTTTAATTCAAATGATAACGATGGAAGAAATCGAGATGATAACCCTGCCCGGATAAGCTAAATCTATGTAGCTCATCCTGAAAGTGTAAAATCGACGAACGATGTTTCTTTGATGTTGGACTGATCGAGTATGTGAAGAAGACGGTGACTCGATGTAGATTATCGATTATAGATAATTGAAAATAAAACTCAGCAAAAATAAATAATCTATCGTTTTGAGTACGATTCCTACGAGCTAGTGGACTTGAAAACTAATAAATAGAATGATGGATTAGAATTGAGCTGCAAGAATATATTGAAAAGATTGATGAATGTCAAAATGACTTACAGCTTCCGGTTACTAAAAGGTTACGAAGTTTGCTATGCACCAGGAAATCTTCGAGATCGAATGGGCCGGAGAGTAGTGCCTTCACGTTAGGGTTCTCCTTAAGGAAACCCGCCAATCCAGCACCGGCCTCTTCAAACACCAAGATCACATACTCATGAGTACCCACTTGGGGGCTCGGAGACTTGTAAGGGATGATCGGCTGAATGAGAACCGGGTCCCAGGGGAAACCGAATCAACGCCAAGTCCTCCCATAATTTATATTCTCAGTTTCTGGGTTACTATTTTACTTACAGCTGAAGTCGAAGTCATCGACCCGGTATTCTGATCGACCTCCATGGCAGACTGGAGCCAGAACAACTTGGTAAGTTTACCCTCTGGCTGGAAATCCACACCAAGAACTAAGAACTTCTTGGAAAGCATTTGAGCACCTGGGCTAGTGTCGGGACCTTGGATGAAATGCATCGAGAGAGAAGGTTTGGTGGAGACTCGATGAGGTGCAAGCTGCTGTGCACCACCCACAATCACATTATCATATCGAACGTAGAGTGCCGCCTTGGGTGAAAACGTAGATAAAAGCTATATGAATAAATAAATATTGTTTCGTTGGTTTTAATCAGTGTTGGGCTTTTAAAGATATTCGATTGAATATATTTTTTTAGGGGAATCAAAGCCAAGACGGACTTCAGGATAAACTGTACTTCCGGCAAATGCTTTCTTCATACCACAAGCGTCATACGCTGCGTCATTATTTTCAATCTCACAAACTTCTCTTCTACGATGAGATGATTTTTTGGTAAGGGTTAAATGAAAGCATACAGTCAATAGTAGTAACGATGTCCAAAAAGTAATCTTCATGGTAGAGTATTCTAGATGATTGATAATGGATGGGATGGCCGGGAGTGGATGGATCAGATTGAGTTGCAAAGACGGGTGGCAAGTTTCGTTTCTCTCTTTCTCTCTCGAAATGGGAAAGTGAGAAGTAAGAGCAGAAGAGTTGGAAGGGGGGGGATAAGTACGAAAAAGGATACTTGGAAGGGGGTATCTATTACAGATTTAGATTCAAGCAAGGCCAGGCCAAAAGTAGTTAACTTCTTCCATGCTTGGTTTTCCGATCATTTATTTGGACATCTCTAAGTCTTCTTGATGGCCGGGAAGACGTTCGATGGGTCAGTGAACCAGCATCCTCATTGACTTGACTAAAACCTTTCTGTGTTGTTCAGTGATCAGAATCACTCTAGCCTCTCAGACCGCTGGCGTATGACCAATGGAAGTGGATCGAATCGAGCTCTTAAGCTCAAGCTCATAGATAATACCTGATAACTCCGGTCGTTCAAGCAGGGCTGTTCACCCTTGGTGTTCATCTGGAAAGAGAGAAACGCTTTGGTAATCGGGACAACCAGTGATTGAACTTACTCGAATGTATTTTTGGTCTACCAGATTGGCCACGAACGCCCTAGGATCCTCTCCATCTTCCAATTTATTCATAGACCACATTCACCAGACTCCCAGATTGATCGTCGAACTCATAGCGCAGGTTTTTTTTTTTTTTCTCTCTTTCTCCTTTTGTCTTGAGATTGGAGATAATGATGTTTCTTTTGAAACTTTTTTGTAATTCATTAAGGTGAGGTAGGCTTGTGTACACTACGGGGGTGCCTTTAAGGTTTTGATTCGAAACAATTTCGAAACGTATGGACTTG
>LUKR01001134.1:0-14409 GCA_019395275.1 Puccinia brachypodii
GAACATCTAAATGCAAAGGGTAAGAGAGAATTGAAAAAACTCAAAAAAACTCAAAAAAACTCAAAAAAAACTCAAAAAAACTCAAAAAAACTCAAAAAAACTCAAAAAAAAAAACTCAA
This sequence comes from Puccinia brachypodii, assembly GCA_019395275.1. NCBI lineage: Eukaryota > Fungi > Basidiomycota > Pucciniomycetes > Pucciniales > Pucciniaceae > Puccinia > Puccinia brachypodii. The sequence goes on from LUKR01001134.1 coordinate 120, forward strand.
AAAAACTCCACCATCTGCAGAATTCCCAGAGCTTGAGCTGGGGTATGATGAGATCATGCTGAATGTCAACTGTAAGCAGTTGACCCATTTTTTTTTTGCAGTGATTCCTTTTTCTTTACATTTTGTCTCAAATAATAATAATAAAAAACAAGCCAATTCAATCATCCTGACAGCACAAAATAGACAAATTTCAGCTAATGAAATGAGACTGAACAGCAAATACCAACTAAGTATGAGAATATTCCTGTAACAAAACTGAGAAAAATGAAGTAAGGAACCACTAGTCCAACATTTGGGTTGCTCAAAATTGGAATCTAGAATGGCTTGGCCTGGCTCAGGTGTGACCCAGGCTCCTCAAAAATTCTCAGCCATTTTGTTTACAAGTTGGACAGCAATGTTTGTTACTCAATCTGGTACGGTTCTCCTTTCTGGACTAAGGATGTCCATTTGAGCTTTTTTTGGGGCGGCACAATCAGAAAGAATGTGATATTTTCTGTGTAAGAAATCTGAAAAATATGGCTTTATTGCAGCAATCACTAGAAAAAACTAATAGAAGTAAGGAAACTAGAAAAGAAAGAAGTTAGAAAGATATGAACCATGAAAGAAATAGAAATCTAATTAATCAACCCTTGAGTCATACCTCTTGATAGTTTTGACCTTACTACGACTCTATGACAGACATGTATACTCAATTTGGAGAAAATGGAAAATAACTACAAGCCTGATAGAGATGAGATAATAAAAGTTGTCAATAATCAATCACAATGTTAAGATATTTATAAGTAAGAAGATGAGACATGAATAAAGAAATGAGACGGAAGAGACAGAAAAGATAAAACAAAGAAAGAAATCATTTAATACCTCCACTTGAGTTAAATCTAGGCTCCTCCTGAGTATTGTTAGTCCTGAAACGAGTACTTGATTGGTGAAAACTTCAGAAATAGATAGAATCAACAGTGAATTAAGGGTTCGTTTGTTTGACGAGGTAGAGCAATGAAAAATCCCGAATTGGTTTCTCCCAGATCTCAGCCTTGTTCCCTCTTTAAAATTTGCAATTAGTTACGTGGTCTTACTGCTGAATTGCATATTCATTTGATATATTCTCAACACGCGCATACAACTTTGAATTAAATATTGACATTCTGAAACTTCAATTTATGTCTTTTAGTATGGGGAACTAAAAACATGGTTTTTCCGCGCATACACCCGGTTTTACATGGTGGTGACGTTGGATTTGCTGCGGAAAACACCTGGTTTTCCGCACATACACCTCTTTTTTTTTCAATTAAAAAACAGTGTGTTAATGCTTGGAATGGATGGAGGGGGTCCTAATTGGACCCTTGGAATGGATGGAGGGGGTCCTAATTGGACCACTAAAAATAATTTAAGGCCATGTGTCCCCACTGATGAGCTGGAGAGGCCTGAGGAGTCTTCAGCTTATTGGGATAGCTTCCCCACAAGCTGAAGACTCCTCAGGTTATTGGGAAAGCCTCCCGACGAGCTGAGGACTCCTCAGTACGTCGGGACAGCTTCACAACGAGCTGGAGAAGATCCAGCTTGTGGGGAAGCCATCCCGACGAGCTGCATCTTCTCCGGGCCGTCTGGGTAGCCTCCCGACGAGCTGGAGAAGATCCAGGCCGTCGGGATAGCTTGCCGACGATCTAGAGCTGTTCCAGCTCGTCGGGAAGCTGTCCCGACGGCCTGGAGCTGTTCCAGCTCGTCGGGAAGCTGTCCCGACGACCTGGAGCTTCTCCAGCTTGTCGGCAGTCAATCTCGACGGCATGGAGAAGCTCCAGCGTGTCGGGCGGCTACCCACAGGGCCTGGAGCTGTTCCAGCTCCTCGGGATGGCTTCCCGACAAGCTGGAGCTTCTCCAGGCCCTCTGGGTAGCCTCCTGACAAGCTGGAGAAGCTCCAGGCCGTCGGGACAGCTTCCCGACGGCCTGGCAATTCTGCAGCTCGTCTGTGGTCCTTCCTGACTATCTGGTAGGGTCACAAGGCCCAAAACTATTTTTGGGGTTCCAATGAGGTGTGCATCCCAGTTTAACTGGGATGATCTCAGCCAAGCCAATTATGCTGGCAGTGCAATTGTATTTTTTTGAATATTTTTTTGGGTGTTGGCGGCCTAATCCAACACCATGGAAAGGTGTAGAAATTCACCAACCCATTTTTGCGCGTTAACAGGGTTTATCTAAAGGCCTCATTTGACTGGCATTGATGCTTGATTGAGAAAGGTTTTTTTGTGATACCACAACCCGGATGAGCTTCATAGTGAAGAATGAAGAATCACAAAATGACAGAGAGAGAGAGGATACTTCAAGAAAACCCTGCGTCACTGAATCCTTGAGTTCAATTTACCACAGTGTATCAGGAAAAAAAGAGACCAATAGACAATAAGCAACAGTAACAAAGAAAATAAAATACACATTTAGATAGATACATACATTAATTTCTCAGCAGATCTCACAAGTCGTAGAAAAGAAGATGATAATAATATTTACCAATCATTATGCATCTTCTTATCTTTAGGATGATAGAAGAGCAAGCTACTCTCAGAGAGGACCTCTTCAGTACAATGATTTTTTTCCAATTTGAGTATAGCTTTAGACAACATGGAATCCATTGGAAACTCGGCCATCTTCCTACTGATCTTAGTTAATTTGCCCCAATTGTTAACAGCACAAAGAGTGTATAGTAGAGATTGACTCAGGTAAATAGATGGTGGTCATTCCATTAGTGTTAGAATGAAGATCAACTGAGGGAGAAAAAAACAAAAAAATGCTTGGGTTTTTGGGGCAAGCCAACACCCAAACACACCCTTCTTGGGTGTTGGATTAGGCCACCAACACCCAAAAAATATGAAAAAAATATAATATAATTTTGTCGGATGACACCCAAACAAGGGGGTTGAATTGGAAAAACGACACCCATCAACCATCTGTCAATGGTTGTTGGGTGTTGTTCACCAATTCCCGGGTGTTGTTTTTCCAACACCCTTTTTCAAATCATCCAGAAGTCTTTTTTTCAAGATTTTTATTTATTATCATTCATTTTGGATCTCATACTATCATTCCACAATGCTCATATTTTTGTGAGAAAAACATTGAAGTTTTTGTTTCTTTCTGTTTTTCTTGTTTATTTTTGGGCATCGATAAATAAACCAGTTTTTCCACGCATACACCCAGTTTTGAAAACGCGTGCAGCGTTGCCAGGCACCTGTTTTTTTTTAAAATATTCAGTATACAATCCAGCACTCCCAGGCGCTTCTACAGGGTTGCACACGTCCACAAAAATATTCCTGGCCTCAAGATGTTACCTTCAAACCAGCATCAATAGAAACATCCAAGAGGCCTGCAAAGAGATGCCAAACAGTCCAAGAATCTTAACCAGCCACAAAAGTTGTGGCACCTCCTCCAGACATAGTCACAAGATCAGGGCACGTAATAAAAAGGACAATCAATGTGAAAGAGGAAGAAGAATCAAATCCCAACACACATGGAAGTGGTACTGATGGGGAGGAAGTTGAGGACAAAGACAATTATGAGGATGAAACTGATTCCTGATGGAGAGATTTTGATCAGGTGAATTTTTGTTTTTTTGACACATCTTCTACATCATTACCATCTAACATTCTATATTGTGTGTGGTTTATATGCACATTCAATGTATGCATCTGTTTCTGCCAGATTCAGGAAGTTCATCTCAAGCATACATGATGTAGATGCCAATGGGAATTGTGTATTTTGCTTGGCAGCCGCAAGCATTGGCAAACAAGAGTTGGATTATACACATATTTGTGAGGCTATGGCCAAGGAGATAAATATAAAACCAATTTACAAGCAGCCTGAGTATCTTTTGATGATTGCCAACAACATCCCCTTTACTCTATTAGAAAAAAATCTTCAGTTCATCAAGTTGCTGTGTCAAAAGAAGCATTGGATTGTATTTCCTTGCCATGGTGAAATTATGGCCAATGCTCTTTGCAGGCCTGTAATTCACATTTCTAACCTCATAATGGCAACCTATCCTCCGTTTTCACATGGTCCAACAAACATATCTCTAGTATTCTTGGTGTATCTTGAAGGAAAGCATCACTATAATGCCTTCAAGTTCAAGGGAAGGGGGGTTATTTATCCTGCACCACCTATCTCGCGCTCTTGGTTCAAATGGCGAAATGAGTTTGCAAAGGATTGGGAGGCTTTGACACAGATACATCAAGATGAATGGGATAAAACAATTCCCAAAGGGGAACCCAGAGCAGTCTTCAATGTCAATGCAGAAGATGGTTTAGAGATGGATTAAATTTAAGATTAGAAGATGCAGTGAAGGTTAGGAAAAATTAAAGTGCTAGTTGTTGTCTTGTTTTGGTTTTTTCCATCAAAAAATTGCTGAAATGAATTCATGGAGGGTACCCTCCAAACCCTTCTCTATTTTTTGACTGCCAAATACTCAACCAGTTGATTATTTTACTCCTCATGTGTGCCCATATTATCAACTTTGAGAAGAAGAAAAAATTATTTTTTTTTACCCTTAAGAGCGGCTTGGACCATGTTCATAAATTGAGGGGGGGGCATAATAAATTCCCCTCTATTGATTGACGGCATAAAAACTTCATAAATGTTGACATTTAGCTGCAGTGCGCGAAGCATCCTTTCCCCCACTCACAGTGGGAGACACAACATTGGATTGACGGAATTATGCAGTGAAAAAAGCAGGTTTTGCAGTGCACAAAGCAAGGCCAAAAAAAAATGAGAAATAAACAGATAAATAAAAACCTCAAAAAAGCTATACTGTAGCAAGGCCAGAGTCAGCACATTGAAAATCCCCCCTGAGAAATGGTTACTGGGGGATGCAGGTTTCACCTTCAGCAATTCATGTTTGGTTCCTTATCAAGCAACAAAGTACCACTTGAAGGATTGGGACATTTCTGGGGGCAAGAAGTATGTCACCTTCTTTATTATACAAAAAACATGGAATTTTTGATTGATTTTCATTTTTTATTGCCCTTCCAGAACCCAGACATACAAAGATCTCTTCAACCTACAAAATTCATTGAAGAAATATTTGGGGTCATAAAGTGTTGTTTCAAGGTCTTCAAAACTGGATGCTATTACAATATATCATTCATCCAGGTGAAGGTGATAATTATAATGACATTCATCCATGACTTCATCCAAGTTACCAACGCAACCAAGATCATATTGTCAAAAGAAGATTCAACTCCTCCCAAACCTTGCCAGCCAGACACAATGGAATACAGAGAATTGCATCATTGAGGTATCAACTGGCGCAAGTCAACAAGGGCAACAAAAATGAGAGATAAAATTTCCAAGAAGATGTGGTCTGATTACCAAAATTTGATTAGGTATTGCCAGGGACATAGCCAGCCTCATCCAATACCATAACTCTATGCTTTTTTTGTATTGCTGAGCTTGTTATTTTTTTATACTTTTATGTCTTTTTATATTGTTGAACTTATCTCACTTCTGTTTTTTTATATTGGTGAGCTTGTTTAGGAGCAAGACAAAGGAATCATTCTTATTTTTTTATATTGCTGATCTTGTTTAGGAGCAAGAAAAATGATCAGTGAAAAACATGATTTATGGATCATCAGATGAGGTTGTTTTGAATTGTGTATCAAGGGATTTTTCATTCAGGATCATTCAATAGGAGCAAGAAAAAGGAAACATTGATAAACATGAATGATGGATAATCTAATGTATTATAACTCTTCCTACCAGCCCATCTTCATTTGGATTCAATTTGGACAGAGTATCTCATTTAAAGAAACATACACATCCACATTCTTCTTGACCCCAAGCAAATTGATTGCCTTGAAGATCAGGTTGAGTTCCAAGCTGGGGCCCTTTTGAAAAAATAAGGATGCCTGCATGTGAAACAAGACCTGTGGAGCTGAGGGGATTAAATATATTGGTGATATCAGAGCACTCATGGACGTGGCCAACAAGGTGATCATGCTTTTGAGTTCCCTAAAAAAGACATTGGTGTAATGGGTTTTGTAAGTTTTTTTGTAAGTGTGAGTGTGAGTGTGTAAATTTGGGGTTCTGTAACTTCTATGAGTAATGAACTGAGCAATACAAATGAAGGGGGAGGAGAGCCTCCTTAGATGTACAAATATGAGATATTTTGCACCAGGGGAGTGTGAAATGAGGGAATTCAGCTAGTGTGTACATGTACACGAGGTGTTTCTGCTAGTCAGGCTAAAAGTGGGGCAGTGCTGTTGCCATGGTGATGCAGTGCTATGCTGTTCTGGTCAGTGCTTGGTTTATATGTACAGAGAAGATGTTGCCAGAAGATCAGAGAAATGAGGGGTACTGAGTTAGTGACAAGGGGAGGGGAGATGGAGGTCAATTCTTTTCATAGTATTATAATAGGAAGCACAAAAGAAAACATAAAAATAGAATTATTGTAAAAGCGGCCCCAAACATCCCGGAACAACTCCTGAGAATCATTGCCAACATGTGTATTGCCTTTTTCCAAGGGGTCCTCGTGATTGTGCAGAGATATCCAGTGCTTAAGATGTGTTGTGGAACTACTCTGGTGTGAGATAGAGCTTGGAGGGGAAATAGACAAGGTGAGTTATACTACAGGTGCTGTTGAGGCTGTCATCCTGCCTAAGCTACAGGATGTGAGAGTTACACTAAGAAAAAAAGAATAAGGTGTGGCTTATTTCTCTCAAACTTAGTGCAGGTAGTAATATAATATTGGCGTGCGCAGGTGTGCACACCCTTTTTTTGGCGTGCATTTAGCCATTTGGGGAGTGCATATAGCCAGCCCCTTTGTAAAAATTTGATGCCTGCTAGCTCAATGCTCCGTTCTGCTAAATTATTGGGATGAAGCAGCCAAGTTTGCTTCAACACATATAACATGCTTCCGTTGGGTTCTCTTGATTGGAGTTCTCCAACATTGATTTTTACCAAATCAAAATGCAACATCCATCAAGTAAGAAATTTTCATTCATTGATTCCATTTGGCTTTAAAGTATTTGTACATGATCAATCACCGGCTTCAAAGATTCTTCCTCCTTTGAAACCTTTATTGTTTCTCAGTTACAAACCCAGTCAGATTCTATGCAACTTCTAGATCTTCAATCTTGCTGAATGATAATTACTTGCAACTTTACCCCTTCTATTCTATCTTTTCCATATAATTCAAACAATTCCATGATTAAGGCCCCACTTATAAACAATATTTTGAAAATATTTTGAAGATTTTTTGAACTTAAAATAAAGCTTTTTGTTTTCAAATACTGTTCAAAATATTTTCAAAATCTGGGAGTAATTATAAAACCAGGACTACAATTATGGTAATTACAAAAATTGCATTGCCCATAATCAGTCCGTGCATGTGGATATGTACCCCACTGCTTAACAAGAGGCTGCATACACAATTATTCCGAGGCTCAACACCAAATGCTACCCTCCAATCTCGACAACAATGACTCTCTTCTCCAAGGAATAGCTCTCTGTAATTTTCTCTTTGTTCAACAATGTCACAGTGAGGAGGAGAGGGTACAGCACGGTACCGGAAAAATCAGTTCTTCAGTACTAGAGCTGCGTGGCACAGTTAGGTTTAGATCTGCAATGAAGGCATTAGGTTTAGATCTATGATGTCAACATGGTCACATGAGATCACATGTGTATGTATACTTGATAATCAATGTATACAGTCAATGCGCACCAGTTTTCAACCATTTTAAGACTGAAAAGTGGTTGTGAAACCCTTTTGCTGAATGTAGAAAGCTATGTATGAGGTGCAAGCTCTGCCTTTCTATGCTATCAGAAAAACAAGACCACCAAGGTAAGCTTGGCAGTTTTATTAGTGTGATAGAGGATAGGTTCAAGATGAACTGTTTAATTGATGAGGATGTTGTTTTCAGTGACTCTGTTGATTCTATCAGTTCTTGATTCTAGTATTTCCACCAGGTTTGGATCAATGTGGCACTTATGGGTTTCAAATGAGTATGACTTGAATTTCAATTTGCAAGGTTGAAAGAGTTAATGATAAATATAAGAGTAGGATTTTCAGTATTTTGATAACTGGTGGAGAGTTTTTATTTATTGATCAGTTCCTTATGGGATGATGGGATGATGGGGAAACAAATGGCCTAGAGAGGCTTCCTTATATAGTAAATGGGGGGGTGCAGGTGACTTGTGGTTCTAGCCCTGGTTAGGTTTATTCAATATACATACACATGGCCAACTTGTGGTTCTTGTGATACAAAGGAATTCAATATGAGATATGGAAAAGAGTATGCAAAATATAAATGAAACCCCCTCTCCATCTACATTGTCCACAACAGGGGCCAGGTTGGCTATATCTTCTAAACCAATAGAGATTCAAAGGTGGTTGCAGTGAGTGACTAGAGGTTATTTGACCCATAGATTCCATTTCTGGTATCAGTTTTGACCTACTGTAAGTGTATTTGTCATAAAAAGTTAAAAAAATATATATTTCTCTAATGAGACACAGGAAAATAGACCACACTGTTCTCTTTCAAAAGTTGTGTTATCAAAGAAATAATTTCTTTGATTGCTCAAAATACCTCTGTGAGGACTTTTGAAGTGCTTTTGAAGCAAAAAAAAGTTCAAAATCATAGCCAACTTTGAACTTCAAAAGTCGCTCAAAACATTTTCAAAATATTTTCAAAACATTGTTTATAGGTGGGGCCTTATTGAGGCAGTCAGCAGTGGCCTGCGCTATGGCTCCCGTAGGAATGATACCATGCTTACAATGTTTGTGCTTGTAGCATGTTTTGTACTTCTTCAGTAAATCTCGGCACTCTGTGAACACAAAAGCGGCAGGATCAGCAGGGGCCAGGCCAGGTGTAATATCAAAAATCATGCATTTACGCTCTATCCACAATAGAAAATGTTGCAGACAGACAGAGGTAGTTGTCCGCTGTATTTTTCTCGACACTTGGAGTGGGGCACATCACCCGCATCCTGGATTTCGTTGCGCAGTCATCAGCCCAAGGGGCTTTGAACTCTTATTTCCAGAAGATTCATGCAGAATAAAGTTGGGAGTGCTTGATGAAACGTACGAATAAGAGAAGCTTTGTACCTGGAATTCATAGGTCTAAGAGATCCCAGTAATCTAATGAAATCGAGATAGACAACATGAGTTGGAATGAATGCACTTATACGGCGACCAGATTTAAATCTCAAATGAAAAAAAAGTTTGACTAAATATGACAAACTTACATTACATCTCAGGGAACTTTCTTGATAATAAAAGCCAGTTTCTCCGGTATCTCGATCTTCAGGCCCTCGGACTACACTCTGAAGAGACCAGGAAAATGATCCCCTCTGGTCTCCAGCTTCCTTGTCTAGCTCCCTATTGTCTTCAGGATGAGCAGGGTGCGTGGATAGTCGGAGGAGAACCGAGGTACACAGTTGAGGAAAACATACGGAAAAAATAGTGACTAAAGAGAAGGTTAGGCGGGTCAACAAATCAAGAAACTCCAGCATCAGTTGTGGGGAAAATCTTACCAGTCCTTGGAATCCGCAGATCCTTGAATGTGCGCGTGAGGGGATACTCAGAAAATAGGTCGAACACCCCGTTGAAGTTGAAAACGCCCATGACTGATCGGCAAAGGAAGTGGATGAGTGAGCCGAACCGGATGAAGAATCGAATTATTGTGAAGCGAGACTAAGTTCTTCGGCCCTTTGTAGAAGGAGGATTCGGTTTGAAGGAGACTTGTTGTGGGTGGGATGACAAAGGTTTCTTATTTGGCTCCAATTTCCAGCTCACGAAGCAGGTATGCAGACATGAATCGGCACCAACTGAGGAAAAGTCGAGCTAGCGGTAGGTTGAAGATAGCTGCTACAGGAAGCTACAGAGAGACGGAGACCCCCATGTGTAGCGTCAGAGGATGTCCAAGTGGTAAGGGTGTCGACATCTTTCTCCGATGCACCACTCGTCCGTCTTTCTCTGGTAATCAAACTAGATGGAAGCAGTCCGGCACTTTGCCAATGTCTCCCTGGGGGAAAGTTCGTACAAGACATCAGGTCACCAGCAAACTCGTTTCGGCGGCTCACGCTCTCTGTGCATGGAGCTGATCGACATAGATAAACACATGCAGGGAGTCCTGAGTCGTGTAGGGGCCTTTTGAGGGCGTGTGTCGAATTGCGCTGGTGGAATCCCAGCCTGACCTTGGGCAACCATTTCTTTGGGGTCACTTGTAGTGTTGCCAGATTAATCTGTTGAGGCTCATCATCAACCTCATCACACATGCCCCTCCCTCTGACGTTTGGCCGGGGGCATCATCTGCCTATGCCTATGTTGGCTGCCGTTGAGCTTTAACTTGAAAAAATAAACCCCGACCATAAATATTTATGTGTCTTGCTTCTGGAAGGCGAGCTTAGTGAACAATATTTTTACTCCATCAAACCGGCCGGCTGTGGCGCGTGCGCTCTGCTGGCCCTACCGGCAGGCGGCCAAGGAGGGTAAAAAAAATTACCGGAGGGGATGCGGATACCGGCCAGCCTCTGCACTTGGCAACACACCCCGATGGCACATTCATTGGAGCAGACGTTCTTGCCGCGGCGAAAATAAAATTACTGTTAACTTTTACTTAGGGCAGCGGAAACCACCCTCTGCCTTGTGTTAGGACCCACGGGGATCGTTGATCTGAATGTTGATGCAATTTTTTAATACATACATGTCGTAATTACAAATCCTAGATAACGGGACATGACAACATAGGTGTGCGGAAGAGGTTGATGATGAGCTGCGTCATGGCCCACGTGGCATGGGTTGGAGGACTACGACTGATATCGAGTGTGCGCCTCTGCTGCAAGCTGCATGCTTGCCGAGGTACCATGTGGCAGCTTGGCGATGTGATCTGCGCTGTCTAGGCCTTCTGCCTGGCTTGACAACCTTTCATCAGAAATTCCGGGCAAGCGCCTGCAATATGTAACCTTCGACAGATATAACTCTGTGGCCATCTTGCCAGGCGCTGTCCCACTGCCGAGATGAGAGCGCAACACGTGTTTGTAGAATCTGAACAAGAGGGTCCAGCCAAACGCAGAACGGGAGGGAAAAACTAACACTGAGAGGGCAGCGTGAAAGATACGAGAGGGAACGACCCCAGCGCGATTTTCAACTTTCCGGCGACGAGGATTCCGGCTTGGACTTTGAACTTTCACGCGGCTTAGACGGACCCCTGCTTTGGGACTTCATCCACCCCAAATATCAGCCATCATCGATCCTCCAGCAAGAGCGCTTCGACTGCTTCTTATATAGCGTTCGGCCATTCTATCGCGTGACTCGCGCAGGACGTGTTCCAGCGTATTCCTTGCCTGAAGTGTACCAAGTCTCACCAGATTCGTCTTCGTCCAGCTTGTGTGGGGTGAGTTATCTCTCTTACGCACTCCATCTGTGTGTCGTAGGCTTTAAACGACCACGTTAGAGCTTCTGTTGTTGGGTATGTATGCTTAGGAATCAGATTTCCGCAGGATTTCCCGAGTTCAATGTCGGAACATGCAGACAACTATCCAGCTTACCGCCCTCCGCACGACGCCGGTGTCGGTCTTGCAACGGAGCCAGAAGATCGCATGCAGAGCCCTCGCATAATTGACCTCAGGGCCTGCGACTCGCCAAGCGCCTCAACTGGGCTTTCGTTGCGTCAAGAAATTGTCGAGGGTCTCACCAGGAAAACGGTTTTGGTTCCCGGTCCTAGCCCTGGTGATCGCTCTTTCGCGTATTCCAAAGTCATACCCACCGGTGAGTTTCTGATCAAGACGTCTCCACTGGTTGGCCTCTACCATCCTTTTGGGTCAGGACCACCCAGTGCTCAATTTGATGAACCAATTCAATCGCACGTACATCCTCGTGGCGGTATATGAGCCAAACATCCCCGCTGCAGGATTAGTATTTACATGACCCAGACCTCTGGGTCTCGTAGCATCAGTTTGGCCGCGAGCTGTCTCGAGCCCCGGTCAGGTCGCGGAGGCCTGCCCGAAGATGGTCGTTTGGCCATGCGTCATCATGTCTAAATAGCAGTTGTCCAATTTTCTTGACTCGGCTTCAAGCCGGGACTACATTCCACATCGGCAGAGGGGTCGAGTATGAACTATAACTAGATCACCTCTGCCATGTCGAATCCCCAGTGTTATCATCTCTCAATGCGGTCTTGCACCAACATGAAAATTAGGTGAATGTGGTGTTGGAATATGATCATTGACACAAGCTCTCTCTTTTTTTCGCACCTTTTCCTGCTTCTTTTGGCCTGACACATCAATTCTGATCTGGGAAAACATCACGCCGCCCCCATCCCGTCCTCCAAAATCGCCGGCCATTTTGGAACTCTGGTGGCTAGTTGCTCTGTGTATGTGATCAATTTTTCTCTGCGGCAATGCCGTACAAATTTATATTTTATCCTTCCCTCCGCTCATGAACTCGGGCGGCCAGATCCAAATTTGATGAGGTGGCTATGTCTATCATGAGAAAAGCGTTTGATAAGCATACCACAACTTCCCAGTGGGAATTGATTCAGAATTTGCTTGCTTCTAATTGCGTTCAAAATCTCTTTCCGCCCGAACAGATGACAACTACGGCTTAGAACTTTACGATCAAATCACAGCCGTCAGAGACTATTATGTGAGCCGTGTGGATTTATTTTCTCGCCAATCACCCTTAGCTGCAATGCTTTGCGTCGATTTGTATAACCATTGGCCGTCTCCACGTATGGACATTTCGATGGCGTGAAACATTGCTAATCTCGCTTGGTGCGTATGTGTAGCCCTTTGCAACCGAGTTGGCGATCCTACGGGCTAAAAGTCATGAAATCGTGAGTAGATCCCCTCGCCGGTTTACTGTTAACATGTTTTCTGCTGGAGGACGGCGGTTCTGGTTTACACGCTGGGAGTCCTTTGTGCCTTCCGGCTTTCTTCGTCAAGCTGACAAGCATGCCTGCTACTAGGCTTGTCGCCTCGCTGGGATCTCGACTGCTTCAACGCTCAATCGTAATTCTTTCGAGTTGCAAGCTGACGGGGTAAAGGGAAGCCAGACACGCTCGCGCGCGTAAGTTAAACCCGTTCAAGCATGCTTGCCCCACGTGAGGAATAGCCCTCACCCGCTCTGACACTACATCTCACCGTGTTCCCTCAAGTGCGGTAAGATGCATTCAGCCTGCGGTTACACTACGTGAAGCTTCTGCCACGTCTACCGTGCAGGCCACGGGGGTTCCTCTCACAATTATAGAGCTAGGTGCAGGGTCAGTCACGAAATCTTTCTGCGCCTTGAACCAACCACACATAATTATTTACCTTTGTTGCTTCTTAAACATGGTTTTCCTGGGTGAGTTCAAATAGTTCTTTGAAGAAAACCTCACATTTGCTGGGAAATGTGGCTGGACTTCTCCGAGATCGTGAGGGGGCTCGAACCGAGCAGCGCTTCTTGCAAGCCGAATATTATGCTGTCAGTCCCTAATTACTCGACATCTTGCAAGACGACCACCTGACATTTCCGAACTTGCAGCTCGATCTGGAGCTGGAACAGTTGAGGTCGACTCTATGCGCGATCCACCTCCAGAAAGAGAGTGGAGTGGGACCTCAAGTTGGACATCAGGTTCAAGGTTATGGTATCTGTGGGACTTATAATCAAGGATTGAATTGGATTTACAAGTCGTTGATAACGACCAGTCAAGTCAACTATACTGGTGTCAAAAAGGCCGGGGGTCGCAAAGCGTTACTTTGGCTAGGATCATCTATCGGTAATTTTTCTCCTGCAGAGGCCGTGAAGTTTTTGCGAGATGAACTTGGTCGAGCACTCGATAATGACACTCGAGTCTTAATCGGAATCGACAATTGTCAAATACCCGAAAAGGTTCAGCTCGCTTACGATGATCGGCAAGGTGTCACCAAAAAGTTCATCCTGAATGCCATTCGAGTCGTGGCTCGTCAACTCGGTCTCCGTGAGGACGTTTTGAGCCCAGAACATTTCGACTACGTGTCGCGGTACAATGTAGGAATGAGTCGAAATGAGGTCAGTCGCGAAACGATTAAATAAATAAATGACTCGCATCACTGTTCGTCCTGCCTATTCCAGGAATCATAGGCGAGGATCGGATACCAATCAATCAACCAAATTGATGAATTCTTTTTCTTTTTCTCATAATACTCATAGGCCTATTTGCGAGCTAAACGGAACATGAGAATCGAAATTCCGTCATTGGAAGGAGTTGAAAATAATTTCATTCGAATAGAAGCAGGCGAATTGATCATGATCGAAAGGTCATACAAATTTTCACCAGACGACGCCTACCGA